>JAOWBW010000576.1:0-78690 GCA_026119855.1 Campanula takesimana
CCTTCAAGATCTTGTCAGAACCAACAATGATCTTTTGCAACTTAAAGTTTCAAGCCGTGATGCTTCACTTTAATCTGTTGTTGAGAAACTGATATTCTGGCCCAGCATGCGCTTGATTCTTCTGAGCTTATACTTCATAGAACCGGGAAACTTGTCAAACAAACCGCTGCAATTGAATTGAAGATTGATGAACCAACTGAAGTTCGGCTTCGTGCAGCTGACTTTGTTTTTGAAACCACCCCGTGGATCCGGTTCTAGAAATGTTGATCAAACCGCTCCCGCTGTTAATGTTCAAATTGCACAAGAACAAGCTGCTCAAGATGCTCAAACCGTTCAGAACCAAACCGCAGATGATGCTGCTGCTGCAAGGGGTTCTGTTGCAGATGAAGTAGACTAGACTTCTTTTCTTAGTCTTTCTTTTTGGTATCTCTTGTAATTCATACATTGTAAGTTACTATCTTTTATGATTGAATTATAATGAGAATGACTGCATAGCATTCTGTTTCCAAAACTTTGTTTATTCAAACTGCTTGTTTGTGAAACAATGCTTGTATTTCTTAAAACCTCATGCACTACATTCATCATGAAAATACTTTTAAGTGCATTGTGTTTTAAACATTCAGTTTAAACATGCATTTCTGATCCTCAAAATCATATCATTCTTTATGCATCTGAATGAATTTCTTTTCTATCTCTTATTCATTTCCTTTATTTTTGATAGATTAGAAATCTATGATCTAGCATAGTGTGTGCATTAACTTGGGACATGCAATTTCATGAAATTTATTTCTGACATGTTCTTACCAAGTACAATGTTATGCTATTATCATAGTGTGGTAATGGCATCAATCAAATAGGGGGAGATTGTTAGGATTCATTGTTAGTACACCCACCTTAATTTAATTGATCCATACCACGTGTCTTTTTATGGACTTTAGGACCGCATATAATGAAGTTATACTTCAATTTTTAGATAAGTCCATTTCTAGATTTTTCGTTTTCTAGGCTGAGTATAGTTCGGTTGTATCATTAGCGGTTTAGTGCTTCAAGCCGTCATCTTGAGACCGCCAGCATGGAGCTCTTCAGTTTCATCAAACTGCAGTTTGCATGTTTTATGAAACTGCACTTCAAGATCTTTCTTCAAACCGCCCCTATGCTTGGTGAAACCGCTGAGCAGTTATTGAAGAATTAAAGAGACGTCATTTATTCCTTAGACAAACATTCCTTTTTGACCGTATAAGGGTGTTGTTATGTCATGTCAAAATAACTCTAAGTTAACTTGGAGTTTCTGCAAGGAATGTCGGTTTGTCCATCAGTTTGAATTGTTTACCGTTAGTCCTTTCTGCAACAAAGGACAATTGTCAGGTAGTGGTGCAACAACTACCTAGGACTACAAGACAAAACCAAGGACGAAAATGACAGCTCAACCAATGGGATTTCGACAGCACTGTACCCTTCAGGCTTGATTCAAATCTTTACCCAACGGTCACAAGGGTGCTCTGCCTATAAATAGCCTCCATTATTCAATAATGAAGGTTGCTGAGCTTCAAGAGATTCATTCCCAAGTATTCAAGTTTGCTTGAAGAGTTAAACCCAGATATTCATATCTTCAACCATCTCCATTGCCAACCCAGTTCTTCATCAAAGCTTCAAGCCTAACAACCATTCATACTTAAGCCTTTACACAGAAAGAATTTTATTTGCTCCCCATCATTTAGATACTTAGAGCATTTGATTTCTTTTCACACACACACCCGATTTATATGATCATATAGATTATATACTTCGAAAACACCGGTTGTTATTATAGCTTAGGTTAGACTTATTGTTTAGAGTTAGATTCATCTTGTAAAACCTCCTCTAAATTAATACAAGTCTTATAGCTATTAGAAAATCCTAGACTAACCATCTAGGTAGAGGACGTAGTTCATTTAAGAACGAACCTCTTCAATTTGTGTGTTGATCTTTATTTTCTGTCTTGATATTTATCTTTCTTGTTTGTGGTCTTGAACTTGTTTCCATATACGAAATGACTTGAAAGATGAATTGTTTTTCCTTTAAACTTTAAGTTTAACTATTCTGTTGCATCATAGTGTTTTCTCAACCCGAGTCAAACTTCCCAACTCTTTAACTAACCTATTTGGCCAAACCGCAAACTCCGCTGTGCATTTTATCAGTTCGGTTCTTGTGCCTTGAACCGCAGTTGACCAAACTGATAAGTACTCGGTTGATTTTAAGGGTATTTTCGAAAAGTTTCGGACCGCTATTCACCCCCCCTCTAGCGGTTCTATACCCTTGTTGCCCTCTGGGACCAACAGGTTGACTCCGAATGCCTCAACAAGTCTTCTTTTCCACATCTTAGGAAAGAGCCAAACACGTGAATTTCTGTCCATAGGCTCCCTCTCTTAGAAAAGGGACTCACTCCCGTAAAAGCCTATGTGTGTCTACTCGTGTGAGCAAATGTGATATGCTCTTTGTCTGTGTCAAAGTTAACTTTGCTTCTGTCCATGTCAAGAGTCAACTAGGCCACTCTTAAAGAGGGAGGGTGGAGAAAACTTGGAAAGAAGGAAAGTGCTATGGTTGGACAATCAAGGGAGAGAAACCCGAAGAGCGATTCCTGGAAAGGTAAACATTGGGCTGCCAAACCACGGTCGAGAAACCCGAGGATTAGTCTCCAGCAAGACATTACACTGGGGCTGACCAGCCGTAATCACGCAATGGAAAGACCAACGAAAATTCATGCTTTGAGTAAAACAGTCTAAGTCAAATAAACCTTCTCATCTGTCAAAATTCCCTTGGAACACCCAGAAAATTTGGTCAAAAGGGTCAACCTTCTGTGTCAACCGTATGGATGGTTTGTCCTTGTGAAAATTTTCGTGTCAGCAACCCATACCAAACTGCCTGCAAGTGAGACTCACTTTCACTTGTCAAACCCTGTCAAGGTATGTCCCAGTTGCACATAACGAGTCTAAACACGTTCCGGGTCACAACATCGAAAGCATAAGTCTTCACGAGACCTAAGGCAGGCGTAAAACGAATTTACAAGGGGTTTAAACTCAATAAAGCAACAAGTTTTCATGACATATTGTTTTGAAAAAATAAGACAAAGACAAAAAGAAAATTGTTCAAACACAGGTACAACTACTCAGAATCCGGGTCAGAATCAGGGGGCGGTAAATCGGACAGACCCGCCCCCGAGTGAAATATGTGCTAGGGTCAAAATGGAAGAGGGATTCTGCTAAGCTCATGTCCCCACTGATGGAAGGCTGCAAGGAATGCCAGGCAGAGTGGGGAGCAGTACCGGAACGGTCAACAGAAGAGGTCTCAGGTCGCTCCAAGGTCAGATGGGCGAAAGGATCCGGAGCGATCTCATGGGTACCGGAAGCCCGCAGAGAATCCCAGAGAGAGGAAGTATCCACAGCACTCATAGACTGACTGCGGACGAAGGAAGGAGGCAGCTCAACACTCGACGCCCTCTTACGAGGTCTCTCCTCACCACTCACCGAACTCCGGCCCGGCACGAAGCCGTGTTCCCTTTGAGTCCCCTTGCGAGAACGACCTGTAAACTTTTTGAAAAACTTTTTGGTCCGCCCCATGAAGGTAGGCCGCCGCAGCAACGCTCGTCCCGCAATCTACACATGGAAATGGGAGAGTTCAGCAAAAGAGAATGAAAGGTGAGGACATGGGCGCGAGAATGGGAAAGCATACCGCGTCATCAGGAATGTCCTCAACAGGGGCTTCCCCTTCGGTAACAGACACGGCTACCATGTGAACCTGGCCGTCGGTATAGATAAAAGAGTAGTCCTGCCACACGGAGGAGCTACCCCAGAAGCCACCACCTGTGGCGATCTCAGCCTCGTAGCCACGAACCGTCCATATGGCTCATCGGTAATCAAACCAATCGCATCTACCCCCACAAGATGCGGGTCCTCTCCCCGATCAACCACAAACATGGCCTCAGGTGGGTCCACCGGTACCCTCTGCATGAGCCCCAGTCCATGCTGCCAAAGCACCCTTTCGCCTAAATAAAAGGCCTCCCCTCGGAAACCCACCAATAGCCTCCTCTGCCGGGTTACCCTCAGAGCCTCGCTCGGGTCAAAGCCCACCTCCTGCCCCTCGTACCGAGACCAAGGGAAAAGGTTTAGCTCCACTGGCATGACACCCCTCAAAATTGCCTTCACATCGGCATAACGAACAGAGACACGTCCCTTGGACCCCTTCTTCTCCCTAGCTTCCCTAGTCCAGCAGGTCATGGCCGGAAAAACCAGGTCTCGGTCAATGGCCAGTCTCCACGGATAGCTACCGAAAACCTCGTAGTACTAAGCCTGAAAGGAGACACATAAGAAGTGCCATCAGTGCAAAAAATGAGGTAAAGGGACAAATAAGACAGAGGCAGAAAAGAAAAGGATACCTCGAGAACAAATTGGAAGCAAGCCAGAGATTTGCTCGCCCTTCGGCTATATTTATCGAGCTCCATGTACAGCTCGGCCAGACCTGCTTCTCCCCAAGCAATATCCCTGATGGCCTCGGGAGTGGTGAGTGACCCAAGAAGGGGAAACATGCACGTTGTGTCAGCATTGGCAAAAATGGTGTTGCCAAGGAGGAGCCACACGTAAGAGCGCCCAAGCTGCTCAGCTGTGATCCGACCCGCCCAATACTCTGGGATGTTGGCCCGAATGACCCTCTCAACGTTCTGAACCAGGATGCCCAAACCCTTGGTGGGGCCCGAGAATCCGACGAGTGCCTGGATCTCTCCCTCAGACATTCTATCCCTCCAAACGACTGGATGTCCGTCAAAGGAAAGCCCAGTGATGGCAGCAAAATCAACCGGGGTCACAGTTACCTCCCCCCAACTCAAGTGGAAAGTGTGGGTTGTATCCCACCAGTACTCACCAAGGGCATTGAGAAGCCCCATACTCTTGTTGGTATTCACCAACCGGCCCACGGCCTCGATGAAAGGTACCAATCCTGTGCGTGCCACCTACTCCCTGGGACCAGGGATACCATCAACGGACTCAGGCATGGCTTCCCACAAAGAGAAGTAAGCATCCGGCGACCCTCGAGATTTGGGATCACCGCCCTGCAGGTAAACACAACAAAGGTATGAATAACATAGCTTACAGATACCAATGCTCGTAATGATTGCACAAGGAAAAAGAATAACAAATAGGAGAAAAGTTCCCGTCCCCTTTAAATTGCATAAGTCATTTTAAGGGCCATTTTGGAGAAAAGTTCCCGTCCCCTTTTAAATTGCATAAGTCATTTTAAGGGCCATTTTGGAGAAAAGTTTCCCGTCCCCTTTAAAATTGCATAAGTCATTTTAAGGGCCATTTTTGGAGAAAAGTTCACGTCCCCTTTAACAATGCATAAGTCATTTTCAAGGGTCATATTCGGGAAATTATCACTTTGGTCTCAACAATCATATACCCGTCCCACGAACATGCAACAACTTGTCCTAGAAGATACTAGCATGCACCTAGTTGCGCCAAAATGACTAGTCAAGCCTAAGGTACAAGTAGTTTATGCATAGGCCGCGGACAACATACTTTGATTTTGGGGAGTATAGCTAGGCATGTCCAAATGAGGCTACAAGCACATACCCACGTCCCAAATGGTCCCAATGACACAAAAATGAGGTCAATTTCACAAAATTGTGTCAAGGAATGCAAAAATCTCAAATGGCATGGACAAGAACCCTAGGCCTAAGAGAGACGTGCAAGACCCAAATCTGAGTGGGAGAGCTCAAGAATGCTTACCCCGTCACCATGGCACAAGTGAACGGTGGGAGACTTGTAGAAACCCGCTACCTCATCCCGAAGATTAACAGTGTAGCCTCGAAAATTTCGATCCATGTCTAGCCTCTTCTCCGCCCCTCTAGGGTAGCCCGCACGTGCCCGACCCGCCATGGTTGATCCTTGAACAATTAGAGCAAGGAAATTTGCGAGTTGATGGAGTTTCCCTCTCAATTTCGCCTCTCTCCTATCGTTTCTTTCAACTGAGTTTTGAAAAATGGGTGAGACCATCCGTATGGCTGCTGTGTTTTGAAAAAGAAAAAGATGACCTCCACATCCGTACGGATGGTTTGGGCGAGGAAAAATCTCAGCCTGAAATTACCCTTGTGCCCCTCGCACCTTGGACAAGATTTCCCAGAGTCTGGAAATGCCCTCCTTGGCTCATGCAACTTGAATAGAACCTAGAAATTTTAGGTTCCCAAACATCCGGCAGTCCCAGCGACGTAAGCCCAGCTTTGTGAAATCAAACATCCGGCAGTCCCAGCGACGTAAGCCCAGCTTTGTGAAATCAAACATCCGGCAGTCCCAGCGACGTAAGCCCAGCTTTGTGAAATCAAACATCCGGCAGTCCTTGGTAGGACGTAAGACCAGTGTAGTCGTTATAGGCTAGAGCCTTTGTCCCGGCCGTCCCTGACGTAAGCCCAGTTAAATGTCCAAAATTGGCCGTCCCTGACGTAAGCCCAGTTAAAAAGTCATCATTGGCCGTCCCTGACATAAGCCCAGTTAAATGTCCAAATTTGGCCGTCCCTGACGTAAGCCCAGTTAAATGTCCAAATTTGGCCGTCCGTAACGTAAGCCCAGTTAAATGTCCAAATTTGGCCGTCACTGACGTAAGCCCAGTTTAAAATTTGTCGAAATTTGGCCGTCCTTGACGTAAGCCCAGTTAAGTTGTTTGTGTGACAAAATTGGCCGTCCCTGACGTAAGCCCAGTTAAATGTCCAAATTTGGCCGTCCCTGACGTAAGCCAAGTTAAATGTCCAAATTTGGCCGTCCCTGACGTAAGCCCAGTTTAAAATTTGTCGAAATTTGGCCGTCCTTGACGTAAGCCCAGTTAAGTTGTTTGTGTGAAAAAATTGGCCGTCCCTGACGTAAGCCCAGTTAAATGTCCAAATTTGGTCGTCCCTGACGTAAGCCTTAAATGTCCAAATTTGGCCATCCCTGACGTAAGCCCAGTTAAATGTCCAAATTTGGCCGTCCTTGACGTAAGCCCAGTTAAGTTGTTTGTGTGAAAAAAAATGGCCGTCCCTGACGTAAGCCCAGTTAAATGTCCAAATTTGGCCGTCCCTGACGTAAGCCCAGTTAAATGTCCAAATTAGGCCGTCCCCGACGTAAGCCCAGTAAAAATCTGTCCCGTGTGAGTCAAGTTAACCATATCCCCAGAAAGTCAACCCTCTCCCATAGAGCCAAGTTGACTATGTCTCGCCTCTGACCCCTTGGTGTCATGCCCAAATGCCTTAGCCTCTGACCCCTTGGTGTCATGCCCCAATGCCTTAGCCTCTGACCCCTTGGTGTCATGCCCAAATGCCTTAGCCTCTGACCCCTTAGTGTCATGCCCAAATGCCTTAGCCTCTGACCCCTTGGTGTCATGCCCAAATGCCTTAGCCTCTGACCCCTTGGTGTCATGCCCAAATGCCTTAGCCTCTGAACCCTTGGTGTCATGCCCAAATGCCTTAGCCTCTGACCCCTTGGTGTCATGCCCGTGTCCCCGCCTCTGACCAAACGAGCGTCATGCCCAAATGCCTTAGCCTCTGACCCCTTGGTGTCATGCCCAAATGCCTTCGCCTCTGACCGAATGAGTGTCATGCCCGAACCTTCGCCTCTGACCTAATGAGTGTCATGCCTGAGTTTCCCACTTGACCTCGACGGTCGTCTATAGGTTTGAGTAGCCTTAAATCTCTCACCCCGAACTACGTTAGGCTTGATTCCCCGCGAACGGGATACGTAGGAATCCTACACCACTAGGACCAGCCAAAATCGGTTAAAGCCGTCGTCCCGTCAAATTGGGATGCTTATTTTTATCGACAACCCCGCTCCTTCAAAGCGACGTTGCCGAGGGGCTCTGTAAGTACCCCAATCTGAAACCGACCTATCATAGAGGTAGCCTTAGCACAGTTTCAGGGATAAGCTGATAGGCCAGGACCTCCCTAGGATAAACTATAAATTCCAGGACTACTCTGGTATAAAATCGGAAAAATCCAGAAGCTCGCCAGGCTGAGCCGTACGGATGATTTGGGAACTAGAGGGGCCTAGCCGTACGGCTGGTTTGGGCGCCCTCAGTCACTATAAATAGAACCCCTTGCTGATCATTTCAGGGGGGGGGGAGAAATACACATTAGAGAGGTCACTCTGCTGGAATTTCCACAGATAAAGAGTGAGAGTGATCACATACAAAAAAGGAGAGAAGAAAGGAAGATTGGCATTAACCATCATAGGTAAAGCCACCTCCCCCCTCCTTTCTCTTTATCTTACTCCTATTTTCTTTCTTATATCTTGGTTATACATGTATTTACTATTCATTCATGCAAAGACTTGTCCATTTCAAGCACCTTTTGTTTCTTGCAAGACTTGTCCATTATCAAGCACTATATATATCTATTTATTACATTACTATCTTGTCCAAGCTATGAGAAGTTCAAAGGTGCCCTCCATACCTTGTATGGAAGAGGTTCTAAACCTAGACACTCATAGACTTGTTGATTGTCATTTATATTCCTTATTCATGTAAATGGTATGCTTGTTTGGCCATGATAATCATGAGGGTGATGAAACCTTAGTGTTCATCACTTTCCTCTTTGGTTTAGCCTCAAAATCCCACTTTTGGGTCATAAAGATTCAATCTTTGTGTGTTATTTTGACTCTTGGAAGGATTTTAAGTCATAAAATGTCATCTTGGTGATAAAGTTCCAATCTTTATTCACCAAATGACCAACTTTGGTCCAAAGGGGACATTCATCAACTTTCTTGATTTTCTCCTATGATTGCTCATGATCACACCCAAATACTTGTCTTTGGGGACCAAGTGATGATCATTTAGCATAGAAATGATGTTATAAAACTTTTAAAATGATTTCTTGCAAACTGGGATCACAAACAGTTTGTCCAGCTTCAGACAGAATACCCTGTTTCTGTTCTGAACTGGACTGTTCATGAGCAAACTGTAAAACCCCAGGATCGCCTCCTCCAGCCGTACGGCTACTTTAGGTAAGAGGGCAAAATTGTCTGTTTTGCCCTCTGACCTTTATCTTATCACTCAAGGCCCCCCTTTTCAGCCGAGCTTCTCAAATAAAATCAATAACAGAATTTTTTCCGTTAAATACACACACACACATATGCACATTTTAACTAACTTAGGGAGACTCGGCTTTGTCCGAGGCAACTTGAGAGGACGTAAGAACTCCTCCCAAGTTGTAACCTGACCTCCGAACCTTTGAACTCAAACCTTTGTCATTTTGTTGGGTTTACAATTAACAAAATGTGGCGACTCCGTTAAATTTGACCGGTTCCCGTGTTTGGCATTTTGTCCTCGTGGGAACCTCGCGTGTTTCGCCCCCGAGGACGGGATCCTTACAATAACAGGTACAAGCATTTGTACTCATAAACGGGTTCAGCCAACGGATTCACAAATGGATTCAGCCACCGGGTTCACAAACGGACTCAACCATCGAATTCACAAACGGATTCGACCAATGGATTCACAAACGGATTCAGTAAAGGGATCACAAACGGACTCAACCATCGGATTCACAAACGGATTCGACCAATAGATTTCCAAACGGATTTAGTAAAGGGTTCACAAATGGACTCAGCCATCAGATTCACAAACGGATTCGACCAATGGATTCACAAATGGATTCAGCAAAGGGAGCCATCGGATTCACAAACAGATTCGACCAATGGATTCACAAATGGATTCAGCAAAGGGTTCACAAACGGACTCAGTCATCGGATTCACAAACAGATTCGACCAATGGATTCACAAATGGATTCAGCAAAGGGTTCACAAACGGACTCAGTCATCGGATTCACAAACGGATTCGACCAATGGATTCACAAACGGATTCAGCAAAGGGTTCACAAACGGACTCAGCAATCGGATTCACAAACGGACTCACAAACGGGTTCAGCAAATGGATTCACAAACGGATTCATAAACGGATTCAACAAAATGGATTCAACAAAACGGATTCACAAACGGATTCGACAAAGGGACTCACAAACGGGTTCAGCAAACGGATTCACAAACGGATTCAGCAAACGGATTCAGCACACCTCTTCTATCAATAAAAATTGCTCAAACAGGGAGTACACCTCTATCTCTCGCAATTTCAAATTCCTGCTTTCATTGAGTCTTTGCTTTCTTTTCTTTCTTTTTCTTTGTCGATGCCCTCGGCGGTTGTCTTTCTTTCGTCGACGAGTTTTGCTTTGCAATCCACGTCGCCGAGGGGCTCTGTAGACACCCCTCCTTGGACCTCTCATGCCCCGATTGCATACATAGTACTTTTATTTAACTTGCTTTTGTTAATTTTTGTTACTCCGGTTAAGTTCCTAACTGATTCCGTTAGTTTTGGACTAAACTGCATAACGGAGTTAACTTTGGAGTCATTTCTGTCATTCTGTCATTTTTACCCACGGGCGCCTCTGGCATTGCCTACGGGATGCGCGCGCCTCTCGCGACCAAAGCAGGAAGCGGGCACCTCCCATTATGGCAGTTACGGATTGCAGTCTTTTCTCTCCTTTTTCTTGATCACAAAACCTCTTTTTATCTACACATTCATCCCCCTAGATTTGTAACTCCCAATCCCATATTCTTAGCCTTTTCATCAAAATAAAATATTTCTTTTATTTATTATTTGATTTTTTATTTATTATTTATTTTTATTTATTTTCTTATTGGTTGAAAAGCCATTTTTCCTCTCTTTTCTACCTATTTAAACCCCTCTTTTTTACCTTAGAAGAGGACTCTCTCTCTCTTAACACAAAAAGGGACCCAACTTCTCTTCTCTGCAAAAACTATACACAAATTCTTGGACCTTGGACTTCAACTTTCTTGACACCAAAACTCTACACAAATTCTCTCAAATACATTTCTCTACAAAAACTCTACACAAATTGTTGCACAACAATTCCTCTACAACAACTCCATCTCAAGTCAAAGTTCAAGTCTTCTTTCTCCTTCTAAAGGTACAACTTTTCTTCTTCTTATTTTACTTGTTTAGTCATTGTATGCAATCCCCATAAAAAGGGAATATAACTAAAATGGCCACTTCACTATTGAAGTTTGGTCAAGGTTATATTCCAACATTCTAAACTCTAGTTTAATTTACTCTTCTTCTCTTAATGTAATCTTTAGGATAATATCAATAAAACAATTCTTTTTTATTTCCCTTTGCAATTCCCATTTTCTTTACATTGTAATTGTTAGCACAAATTAGTATAATTAAAATAAGGACTTTTTTAGCATTAGAACACATTTAGTAGCAAGACCCGCGTAAGCAGGGCGGAGTGGGTGTTTAAGTACTTCCCACTCCGTCATCTAACCCCGAACCCTTCTCTTCCCGAATCTCTGGTTTTGTATATAAATTTAGGCTATTCTTAGGTTTTTCGTATGTTCCTTTAAAAGCATAGGTGGCGACTCTAACAATTAAAACCAATTAGACATCATAGGATCCTTCCACCGCTCTAGCCAAGTAGTGGGCTCTCTCGGGGTATCTACATATACAAATCGTTTGTTACTCTAAATAGCACTTTCTAGATAAATCATTTATCTCTAAAGAACTAGTGTGAGTAAAATGTATCTCGAAGAGTTCGAGACCCAGAAAATGACATAGAACCTAAGATGGAAGTTGAAAAAAGTTTCACAAGGAGTTGTTGAAATTCATTCAAGTATACACAAATTATTTTCATATATAATTGTTGGGTTTCGATCAAACATGCGCAGCGGAATTTAGCATTTAAAATTTTGAAACCCAAAGCCATGGATCCGTTCATATGATTAAATCAAATACAACATAAGAATAAAGGAATAAACTAACCCTTGATGGCTATCAAATTCTCTTGGTCTTTGGTGGAGGTTTGAAGACTTGATCACGATCACAAAGTTTGAACACGAACCTTGAAGATGATGATTTTCACCCTCTAGCGGTATCCACACTTCGAACGAATATCAAAGGAGCTTCTTTGATCTTGGTTGCTAGACCAAATTGTGAAACACCTTTTCACAATCAAAAGAACTATATGGAATTTATTTTGTGTATTATTTTGTTCCTCAACCAAGAATGTCTTGGAACAAAATAAACCTTCTCTCAAACTCTTTGAGACTCACAAAATCAATAGCATTGAGTGCTGGCCGAATTTGGTCTTTTATACACAAGTATGACCTATTCCAAATAGGAAACTTGTGTCAAAATCCGTCCAAAATTCGTTTCCTAATCAAATTAGGAATCTGCCACCCGACATCACTGTGCGGCCGCCCAAAACCATATGTGCGGTCGTACAACATTCTGAAACAAAACTGGTACAAAACTGAGATAATTGTGCGGCCGCCCAATCCATTATGTGCGGTCGCCCACTTCTCAGAAAGTCCAGAATTTCCAAAATTCTAATGTAGTCCTTTTTAAAGATTCGTTCTATTGTGTGTGACCCTCTAGGATTATACTAAGTTGGCAATGAGCTCAAACATGATCCCATAAGATATGATTAGGTTCTAGCAAACCGTCATACCTACCCAAATAGTATAACTAGATACAAGTTCGCATTCCTTTAGAATATGTCATAATCCTTTTGTCCACGATATCATTGAACACAAGTCATGGTCAAAGAGTCAACTTGTTTTGTTCAATACTTTCTCGATTCCGAATATGTTGATAATCCAAATGACATTGATCCAATCAATTCATTTGAGTCCGGCCGAACATTTCCTCAACATCATTCCTACGAGAGGCCCAAGCTTGACATCTCTCCGAGGAGGGACAAATCCATTTAGCTTATTATTCTTCCCTACGTGAATCCGATTATGCCAATCATACCCTTTATAACTTCCCGGTTAAAGGTAGCGTTTGAATATGTCAAATATAATGTTCATCAAGTGGAAGACTATAATAACTTCATGTCTAAGGATTCAAATGACATAACTAATATGAGATATATGTATGACATAGACCATGACATAAATCTCATAAAGCGGGTCATGTCCAGTACCTTGTTCCAAACAAGTACCCATAAATCTAACATGATCATCCCATGATCATATAGCCTTTATACTAGTGCTTAACAAGTACTAGGGACGGAGATTATTATAAGTAAACATGAACAACAATAATAATCAAAAAATCTCTTTATTGATATGAAATAAATGATAACAATTACAACGTTTATTAAACGTGCCTAGGGCACCACTACCAACAATCTCCCACTTGCCCTAGGCCCAATCTCCCATGTATCTAATACCCATGGACCTAACATGACCATCATGTTTAGCTTGTGGAAGTCCCTTTGTTAGCGGGTCCGCAACATTGTCATCAGTAGGTACTCTGCATATATTTACGTCTCCCCTATCAACGATCTCTCGAATGATATGAAAACGCCTAAGTATGTGTTTGGATTTCTGATGTGCTCTTGGTTCCTTTGCTTGAGCAATAGCACCATTATTATCACAATAAAGGTCTATTGGATTAGCAATACTAGGAACCACTTCAAGTTCAGTTATGAACTTCTTAATCCAAACAGCTTCCTTTGCAGCATCTGATGCAGCAATATACTCAGCTTCTGTTGTAGAATCAGCGGTTGTACTTTGCTTGGAACTCTTCCAGCTTACAGCTCCACCATTTAACATAAACACAAAACCCGATTGCGATCGGCTATCATCTTTGTCGGTTTGGAAGCTTGCATCCGTGTAAGCATTTACAACGAGATCATCTTCCATTCCTCCATAGACCAAAAACGAGTCTTTAGTCCTTCTCAAGTACTTAAGAATCGCTTTTATGGTTATCCAGTGATTTTCACCAGGGTCGGATTGGTATCTACTTGTCATGCTCAAAGCATAAGATACATCCGGCCTAGTACAAATCATGGCATACATGATGGACCCAATTGCCGAAGCATATGGAACATCATTCATTTTCTCACGCTCATCTTTTGTCTTAGGACATTGAGTCTTGCTTAGAGAAACTCCATGTAACACGGGCAAGGTCCCTCTTTTAGAATTTTCCATACGGAATCTTCTAATGACCTTGTCAATGTATGTACTTTGGCTTAAACCAAGTAGCCTCCTTGATCTATCTCTATAGATCTTAATGCCAAGAATATATGCGGCTTCACCCATATCTTTCATTGCGAAGCACTTTCCTAACCAAGTCTTCACAGACTGAAGTGTAGGAATGTCGTTTCCAATGAGCAATATGTCATCCACGTATAAAACAAGGAAAAGCACTATGCTCCCACTAATCTTCTTGTATACACAAGGCTCATCTTCGTTCTTGATGAAACCAAACTCTTTAACCGATTCATCAAAACGGAGATTCCAACTCCTAGAAGCTTGCTTCAATCCATAGATGGATCTCTGCAATTTGCATACCTTAGAATTTTGTTCAAAACCTTCTGGTTGTGTCATATACACATCCTCTTGTAGTTTTCCATTCAGGAAAGCGGTTTTGACGTCCATCTGCCATATTTCATAGTCATGATATGCGGCAATGGCAAGCAAAATTCTTATAGACTTGATCATTGCTACGGGTGAAAAGGTCTCATCATAGTCAATACCATGAACTTGCCTATAACCCTTCGCTACAAGCCTAGCTTTGTAAGTATGCACCTTCCCATCCATGTCAGTCTTCTTCTTGAAGACCCATTTGCATCCTATGGTTTTTACACCTTCGGGCGCATCAATCAAATTCCAAACTTGATTGTCTTGCATGGATTGCAATTCGGATTCCATGGCTCCAAACCACTTGTCCGAATCAGGAGAAGACATCGCCTCTTGGTAGGTTGACGGTTCATCATTCTCAATGATTTCTACCTTATTACTATCCGTTACGAGAAATCCATATCTCTCGGGCTCGGATCGTAACCTACTAGATCTGCGAGATGCTTGTGTATTTTGAACAGGTTCCACAACTCCTTGTGGTTCTTGTTCTTGTTCCACTATTGGTTCAATGTTATTTTCTGGGTCTCAAATTTCTTCAAGATTTATTTTACTCCCACTGATTTCTTTGAAGAGAAACTCTTTCTCTAGAAAGACACCAGTTCGGGCAACAAACACTTTGTTGTCCTTTCGGTTGTAAAAGTAATATCCTTTAGTTTCCTTAGGATATCCCACAAAAATACATTTATCAGATTTGTGTGCTAGTTTGTCAGAGATAAGTCTCTTGACATAAACTTCGCAACCCCAAATCCTCATGAAAGATAAACTAGGTTTCTTTCCACTCCACATCTCATATGGAGTCTTTGGAACCGATTTAGTTGGAACTTGATTTAGTGTGAAAGCAGCGGTTTCTAGGGCGTAACCCCAAAAGGATATTGGAAGATCAACTTGACTCATCATTGATCGAACCATGTCTAACAAGGTCCGATTTCTCCTCTCAGACACACCATTCCATTGTGGTGTTCCGGGCGGAGTCAATTGTGAAACTATTCCACAATTCTTTAGATGATCATCAAATTCTTGACTCAAGTATTCTCCACCTCGATCTGATCGAAGTGCCTTTATACTTTTGCCAAGTTGTTTTTCTACTTCATTTTGAAATATTCTAAATATCTCGAATGCTTCACTTTTATGTTTCATTAGGTAAACATACCCAAATCTACTATAATCATCAGTGAAGGTTATGAAGTATTGAAATCCTCCCCTAGCATTGCTACTTAATGGTCCGCATACATCGGAATGTATCAACCCCAATAAGTCGCTTGCCCTTTTACCCAACTTGGTAAAAGGTGTCTTAGTCATTTTTCCAAGAAGACACGACTCACAAGTGTCATATGACTCTAAGTCACATGAACCCAAAAGTCCGTCCCCATGGAGTTTTGAGATACGCTTCTCATTAATATGACCAAGACGGCAATGCCACAAATAAGTTTGATTTACATCATTAGGTTTAGATTTCTTATTTACATGATAGACATTATTTTCATTCTTGACATCCAAGATATAAAGGCCATTAAATGAATTAGCAATACCATAAAGCACATCATTTAAATAAATAGAAAATTTCTTATTCTCAATAAGAAACTTAAAACCTTCATTATCCAAACAAGAAATTGAAATAATATTTCTGCTTAAATCCGGAACATAGTAACAATTGTTCAAAACAATAATTAATCCGGAAGGTAAAGTGACTTCATAAGTCCCTACGGCTAATGCAGCAACTCTTGCTCCATTCCCCACGCGTAGATCTACTTCACCTTCTTTAAGCAGTCTCCTATTCTTTAGTCCCTGCACATTTAGACAAATGTGAGAACCACATCCGGTATCCAATACCCAAGAATCAGTGGTAGAAAGGAGAATATCTATCATATAGATACCTGAAGTCGACGCAGCCTTGCTGCCCTTCTTCTTCTTTTGCTCTTCCAAGAAAGCCTTGCAATTACGTTTCCAATGACCAATTTCTTGACAATGGAAACAAATTGCATCCTTTTGTGTATCGGGTTTTGCCTCAGAAGCCTTGGCAACCTTTGCCTTGCTTATCTTGGGTTTGACAACTTTTGCCTTACCCTTGCCTTTGGCACCAGGCTTCTTCCCATCATGAACCAAGAGCATGGGAGAACCTTTCTCCACAATTTTCATCTCTGCAGTTTTGAGCATCCCATGCAACTCAGAGAGATTCTTATCCATTCCATGCATGTTATAATTCATCACAAACTGATTATAACTTTTAGGCAATGAATTAAGAATGAGATCCGTGGCTAGCTCCAATGGGATTGGATAGCCAAGTTTCTCAAGGTACTCTACATAGCCTTTCATTTTAAGAAAGTGAGGACTCACTTGTTGCCCTTCATTCATTTTACTAGTAGTGAATGCAACAATGGTCTTGTACCTCTCTTGCCTAGCTTGCTCTTGAAACATGGTTCTCAACTCCACGCCTATCTCATAGGCTTCCAAATGTTCCAAACTTTGTTGGAGTTTTGAACACATAGCAGCAAGCATGAGACAACTTACATCTCTAGAATCATTACGATGTTTCTTGTAATTGTCTCTTTCTACCCTAGGGGCAGTAGGCGGTGGTTCAGCGGGGAGAGGCCCATCGAGAATGTACAACTTATCTTCTTGCCTAAGAACAATTCTTATGCTACGGATCCAATCCATAAAGTTTGTACCATTCTCTTCGAGCTTATCCTTCTCAAGGATCGATCGCAACGACATTGATTGAGTGTTATTAGTCATTATCTACAAATATGCAAAAATTTCCAAAATTTAATAAGTACCGATTTTCATTAAAGAGATAAATAATGTATTTTTCAAACAAAATACTCCCACTAAATTATATAACCTTCATATACATCCAATGTATAATATAATTTAAATGGGTTAAGATCCAACTTTAATTTAATTTCAAGTCCGCTAAGGCGGATTACACAAAATCAAATTAATTAGGTAGACAACTCTTGTCAATCATATCTCATATGACTCTTAGTTCCTTTTATGAGATTCTTTAAGAAATCCAATTTCAAAAGGCATGTTAAACCTCATCTTTGCCTAGGCCCAAAACTGTTTTGACGCCCAATTAAGTCTAACCATTTTAAACGCATAGTTAATGTGTCCCGCTAGGGCGTGCCCACACTATCTATCTTGCTCATACATAAACAAATTTAATGCATCTCGCTAGGGCGAATCTACATTAAAATCACTCATGTACTAACAAGTGTTTTAATCATGGCATGGCAATAGAAGACTTAAAACTTTCTTTGAAGGTTCATCACATATAGCATATAACACATTTATGAGCACATAATATAAACATGTTACACATCAAGTTTAGCCACTAAATTAATCTCCATTAATTTAAGCATGATATTTATGTGTCATTAGTTTCTCTATAATTATGAGGATGAGACTATTTCAACTTTGGTCATTATCTCCAAATCAAGACAACAAGAAGTGCGGTCGAACTAAGCCATTAGGCAACCACAATCCCGCACTAATTCAAGAGACCAAGAAAGTAGTCCATGTGGCTGAAACTAAGCAATAGATGGTCTCGATGAACGTAGGCCAATTGCATTCACAATTGCACATAGATCTCCAATCATCGAATCAAGAAATTTGTTTCTCAATTTTAGCAATTATGAACTCTTCATAATTCTAACTTCGTTTTATCTTTGAAACTTTGATTGCGATCAATTTTGGGAAACACAATCTCGATGAACGCAGATTAGCCATCCAAAACTTAAACCAATCTTAGAATCACAAGACTAAAACAAATAGGAAAATCAAACCCCAAGATCCACACACAAACCAACTACCCAAAATCCATTCCAGATCAGCAGGTCTGGGTTGGTTCTGTTACTGGTTTTGTTGAACCTCTTGAAAATTCCCAATTCTGATTTTTGAGCAAAATCAGACATTCTGATCTTGGAGTGCGGCCGCCCAAAATTACCTGTGCGGTCGCCCAAAAACCGTGCGGTCGCCCGGTTCAATCAGAATGTGCAGAATTTTAAGTTCGAAAATTTTGTCTCAAAATTGTTTTTCCCCGATTATTAAAACTTTGATCCAATCAAAAATTAATTACCAACAATTCTGAATCCACCATAATTTATATATTGCGATTGAATCGTGCGATTAAAGTTGCAAAACAATAAACCATATAAAATCACATAACACATAAACATCACATATTCCAATATTCATATCATGCAAGGCACATAAACAATTTATATACACATAACATGATCCAAGTATTGAATTAATCAACATAAACGAAGCTCTGGTACCACTGTTGGGTTTCGATCAAACATGCGCAGCGGAATTTAGCATTTAAAATTTTGAAACCCAAAGCCATGGATCCGTTCATATGATTAAATCAAATACAACATAAGAATAAAGGAATAAACTAACCCTTGATGGCTATCAAATTCTCTTGGTCTTTGGTGGAGGTTTGAAGACTTGATCACGATCACAAAGTTTGAACACAAACCTTGAAGATGATGATTTTCACCCTCTAGCGGTATCCACACTTCGAACGAATATCAAAGGAGCTTCTTTGATCTTGGTTGCTAGACCAAATTGTGAAACACCTTTTCACAATCAAAAGAACTATATGGAATTTATTTTGTGTATTATTTTGTTCCTCAACCAAGAATGTCTTGGAACAAAATAAACCTTCTCTCAAACTCTTTGAGACTCACAAAATCAATAGCATTGAGTGCTGGCCGAATTTGGTCTTTTATACACAAGTATGACCTATTCCAAATAGGAAACTTGTGTCAAAATCCGTCCAAAATTCGTTTCCTAATCAAATTAGGAATCTGCCACCCGACATCACTGTGCGGCCGCCCAAAACCATATGTGCGGTCGCACAACATTCTGAAACAAAACTGTTACAAAACTGAGATAATTGTGCGGCCGCCCAATCCATTATGTGCGGTCGCCCACTTCTCAGAAAGTCCAGAATTTCCAAAATTCCAATGTAGTCCTTTTTAAAGATTCGTTCTATTGTGTGTGACCCTCTAGGATTATACTAAGTTGGCAATGAGCTCAAACATGATCCCATAAGATATGATTAGGTTCTAGCAAACCGTCATACCTACCCAAATAGTATAACTAGATACAAGTTCGCATTCCTTTAGAATATGTCATAATCCTTTTGTCCACGATATCATTGAACACAAGTCATGGTCAAAGAGTCAACTTGTTTTGTTCAATACTTTCTCGATTCCGAATATGTTGATAATCCAAATGACATTGATCCAATCAATTCATTTGAGTCCGGCCGAACATTTCCTCAACATCATTCCTATGAGAGGCCCAAGCTTGACATCTCTCCGAGGAGGGACAAATCCATTTAGCTTATTATTCTTCCCTACGTGAATCCGATTATGCCAATCATACCCTTTATAACTTCCCGGTTAAAGGTAGCGTTTGAATATGTCAAACATAATGTTCATCAAGTGGAAGACTATAATAACTTCATGTCTAAGGATTCAAATGACATAACTAATATGAGATATATGTATGACATAGACCATGACATAAATCTCATAAAGCGGGTCATGTCCAGTACCTTGTTCCAAACAAGTACCCATAAATCTAACATGATCATCCCATGATCATATAGCCTTTATACTAGTGCTTAACAAGTACTAGGGACGGAGATTATTATAAGTAAACATGAACAACAATAATAATCAAAACATCTCTTTATTGATATGAAATAAATGATAACAATTACAACGTTTATTAAACGTGCCTAGGGCACCACTACCAACAATAATAGGATACTATCTATAACAAGAAATACTGATTTCTCGTAATAGAAAGTAACAAGGAAGATATCATTGAGAATGATTGACCTATTACCTATCAAGATGCAATGACCACTCCAGATTTAGATCAATGACTTGTAGTCATGAAATCTAAAAGTGCAATCCATGTATGATAATCAAGTTTCGAACTTGATTCTTCTACCCTAAGGCTTATAAACCATAGGATAGAAAATGAGTTTTCTTGGAGAAAACGGACATGGATCGCAAGGTGCATATTGATAAAGCACGACTAATTGAGTATAGTTAATTCATAATATCGATTATGATGAAACTTTGTCACCTATAGTCATACTTAAGGATATTAGAATTCTAATTGTCATGACCTCATATTTTGAATATGAAATATGACAAATGGATGTCAAAACAACATTCCTTAATAGGAACATACTTTAGGATGTGTTTGATACAACCTAAAAGTTTTGTTAATCCATAAAATTCTAATAGAATATGCAAGTTTCAGATATCCATAAGATGGATCGAAGCAAACTAATTGGAGTGAAATTTTCATTTAGATGTAGTATTCAAAGAGTTTGAATTCATCAAAGATGAGACTTGTGATTACAATAAATTTAGTGGGAGCATAACATAATATCTATTCTAATATATATGGTTGACATATAATTCATTTTGAAAGAGTTTTACAATGAAACACTTGGTCTAAGCCGCCTATATCCTTGGACTGATTTATGGAGATAAATCTAAAAGGTTGATTGGTTGAAGTCAAAGTACTAATAAAGATAAAGTAGTGAAAATTTCACTATGTAAGACTCTTAGAGAGGTTACTTGTAAATGTCTAATGGGATTACTCTTGACAAGATTTAGTCTTATTGGAAGACTAATAAGCAAGAGCACATGATTAGGATTTCATATGCTTCGGTAATTGGATCTATCATATAAACCATAATAATGTACTAAGAACGGATATCTCATATACTTAGAGTATGATGAGATGACATCAATCAGATCCTAGTGAAAGTCACTAGATAAGAAACATCCTCATGTACTTGAAAATAACTAAAGGATGTATTCTTGATCTTTGATGGAATGAAAGATGATCTTGTTATGGTTACATAGATGCACTCTTATTAACCAACAAAGATAATTATCGCAATATGAATACATGTTCATGCTTAATAATGGTGTTAGAAGAGTTCTAAATACACCATTACTATTCTACAAAAGGTTGGGTATCTAGTGGCATTGGATACAACTAGAATTGTTTGGATCAAGATACTAATTAGTAAACTGGAAATCGTTTCTAATATCACTAATTTAACGGACCTTCATTGTGACAGTAATCGTTATTGCACAAGTCAATGGACTAATATCTTATCTAAATATATATTCGGGCGTTTCTATCTTATTTGAGAAATCATCAAAGATGGGAGATATCAAAATGTGCAAAATACAAAATGATGATAACAAGGATAATCATCTTACATAAGCTCGCTTGCAATTATGATGGAGATCATAACTAGTTTAATGGGTATCGGATACGCGTTGATTGGGCCTAGTGCAAGTGGGAGATATTGGATATTATGTCCTAGGCCCTTGATAAAGGCCTATGCGTTACATCATAGCTTCATTGTTATAGAGATAACAAACACGATTATTATATCTTTTGCATGTTTATTATAATGATCATTGTCCCTAGCACTTATCAAGAGCTAGCATGAGTTTAATGGATAATCATATGATGATTTTAGTGCATAGGATGCGGATTAAACTTGTGGGTATTTGTTGGAGAACAAGGTAACGGATAGACCCGTTATGAGATTTATGTCATGGTCAAATGTCGTAATTAAATCTCATAATAGTCATACCATTTGAATCCTTGGACCTGATATTATCATGGTCTTCTACATGATGATCATTATGTTTGATGTACTCAAACGCTACCCTTAACCGGGTAGTTATAAAGGCTATGATTGGCATAATCGGATTCCTGTAGGGAAGAATGATAAGTCAAGATGGAATTTGTCTCCTTCTTCGGGGAGATATCTGCTTAGGCCACCCAATGAGTGAGATTGATGATAGTGCATGGCCATGCCCAAATGAATTGATGTGATCAATGTCATTTGCTCATATCAATCTACTCAAGATCGAGAAAGCATTGGACAACATAAGTTGACTTGGACCATGACTTATGTCCAATCTGATATCACGTGACAAAGGGATTGTGATATGTTCTATAAGGTAACTTTGGACTTTCAAAGTTATACTAATTGCGTAGTCATAATGGCTTGCTAGAGTCCGCTTATGACTTATGGGTTCTGACTTGTTCGGACTCATTGCCAACTTAGTATAATCCTATTGGGTCACACACAATAGAACGGATTGAAAAGGCTGGAAAAATTTGGGATTCTGCACTGGCAGCGTATAGCTGGATAGGAGGAGTACGGCTCCTAAGGAGCCATACGTCTGCCCCTCCGTACCTGTCCAGATTCTGTAGTTTTTTTCTTGGAGAAGGAATCTCGGGTCCAAAAAGAATTAGGCCAAACCTCTCATATAAAAAGGAGTGCGGGTTTTGCAGCCCCTGACCCCATGGATAACCTAGGTTTTTAAAACCTACATCAATTGTTTGTGAAACATTAAAATATAGAGAGGTAGGATTATTAATTTGAGATCTATGATCATCAAATTCAATAATCGAAGAAGCAAGATAATTCCTACGAAGAAAGCGTTTCTTCATCAAGACTTTAGATCTAGAAGTCGCATCAAGAAGGTGTTCTTGAGTCCGTTCGATATATGGATACCAATAGAGGGTGTTTGTTTTAGCACCTTAAAGTTCATGTTCATGGATGTGATCTTGTTTGCGCGCGAGGTTTTTGCTTCGATGGCACGCTTTCGACCTTCGATTCACCTCCTTGTTGATTTGAGAGTCGCCACCATGTTATTGTCAGAACACGGACCGAGATGTCTGGATTTGGGGGTTAAGTTATGAATTGGGAAGGTCAAGGAGCACCAAATTCACCCAATCTAGGATTGGTCTTGCTAAGAAATCATCATCATTGTTTCAAAATCATGCATTCGTGTACCAAAAGATAAAAACAAACAAATAAATAATGACTTATTTATTTGGGATGTTGGATCATGTGCTTCGAGACCATCTCCATGGGTTGGAGAGGCTCTAGGCTGATCCTTTAATGGAATCACACTACTTCAAACACAAAGAAGGAGATGAGAAGATAGAAAAGCAAAGATTTACCTGAGCGTTTTCTTCAAGAATCCTATGGATGGCCTTGACTAAAGGCCTTGATCCTCCAAATTTCGTGGGTATCAGAGAGGGACTGATTACAAGAACTTCTTTGGTCATATTTTGAGTGGTTGTTTGATGAATATAGAGTCTACCATTTTTCTGGTTCAAGAACCTTATATTTATAGGAGATTTTGACCTAGGGTTTTGGCCAAGAAGGTAAGTTGAAGTGGGAATCAATGAGTTGATCTCCACAGAGGTATTTTTGGACTCTAGGATCGGCCATTAGGTTTTCCCAGATTGCATGAGTGTTTTCCAAGAAAAGGGGTTAAGATCAACAAGGAAACTGACAAAAAACTCGACTGTCGAGGGAGATACCTCGTACGAGACATTAATGTCTCGTACGAGGCATCTAAGTGCGGGAATCACTTATTTTCCCTCTTCGATAGTTTTAATGTTTAGTTTGGCACCTAACTAACGGAGTCAATCAGAAACTTAACGAAACATGTCCAACTTAATGAGTTTTGACCCAAATCGAAGGCGAGACACAGAAGTAGTGTGATTATAAATGAATGTCTAAAATAGGGTGTCTACAGAGCCCCTCGGCGACGATACTTATGGATGAAGTACCGTCGTCGATAGAAAAGACACCATTTTTAACTAGGGGTATGGTCGTGCTAAAAAGCTGCCTACGTATTCCTTGCAAGGAAATCAGACCAAACGTAGTTCGACTCCAAAAATACGCAAAAACTGAGGTTTAAGGTATTTTGAAAATCATTTTTTTTAAAGCAAAACTTGCGATAAGTAAAGCTTAGAGTTTAGAGAGTACCCATACTTAGGAATCAATAGCCTTGATCCAATTCTGAATATACTCCTTTTTGCCGATGACGAACCATCTCCAGTTGCAATCCATACTGAGGAAATCAATCTCTTTGACTCCAATTCTGAATATGCCCTGTTGTTGATGACGAACTGCCTTCGATTTTGGAGACGCCAGTTGCCTGGACCTTTCTTCTCCTTCCTAACGATTTTTTCCTTTACGTTGGAAAATGTGAATCCTATGTTATTAACGTACGTCTTGATAACAATTATCGGACTCTGGGTTTGGAGACGCCAATTACTCGGACCTCACTTCTCCTTTCAACGCGACTGCCTTTCCGTTGAAAATGTGAATCCTATGCCATTAACTTACGTCTTGATGACAATTATGGGACTCTAAATGGTGGGATCCTGTGTTGTTAACTTATGTCTTGACAACAGTCGTGAGATACCCAGATGTGGAGACGCCAATTACTCGGACCTTGCTTCTCCTTCTGACGCGATTGCCTTTCCGCCAGAAAAGTGAATCCTATGCCATTAACTTACGTCTTGATGACAATTATGGGACTCTGTGAATACGTGTGTTTGAATTTGGGATATTCATAGCAACATTAAAATTATGAGAGTCGCCACGCCGTTTTAATTATAGCATAAACTTTAAGAAAAAGCATGTTTAATGGGTTCGGGGGTCAAATTACAACAAGAGAAGAATATTCACGTTATCACTCCTATTGCCCGAATTGATCGGTCTTTCTATCATGATGCGGTGTATGTAGTGTGTTAGTGATTGAGACCGGATCCGAAGATTGCCTACGTTCTTCTCAATGTGAGAAGCTCAGGTCAGCGTAGTTCGAGAAGAATTTAGAATAGGCAGGAGAATTGGGATCATGCATAATGAGGGGGGAATTACCTAAAGATTAGGGTTTAGAAGTAGTTCCTAGATCATCCTTGGGTTGATGAACCCTAGATCATCATTGGCTATGAAATAACATGTTAACATGAAGATCGTAACCCTAAATATAGCATAAATAAGGTTTTAACCTAAGAATATGATGAACATGCGAAGAACATATTATGAACATATGAATGTCATGAAGAAAATATGAATAAAGATGTTAGGAACATGAATATTATGAAGAACACATGAATAAACATATTAAGAATATGAATATTATGGATCTAAATTAATAATATGGCAAGAACATGAAGAAAAAGTTAGAAAACTTACCTTTGTTGACAAGAAATAACCTTGGATCTTCTTGGGATTCTTGAGAGTGTTCTTGGAGGCTTGAATGACTTGATTTGGGAGCAAAATCGTCACTTGGAAGATCTAAAATTCGGATCCTAAACCAATAGGCTGAGATTGGTTTATATAGTAAACAAAGGGGGAGATCCAACGGCTGAGATCTGAAGGAGCGAGGTTGGCCGCGTGGCCAAGATGGCTAAGTACGAAAGTGGCCACGTGGCCAAGATGGCTAGGTACGAAAGTGGCCGCGTGGCCATCGTTGCGCGCTGACGTGAAATTCAAGCTAGGGTTTTACTGTTCATACAAGGCAACCCTAAATGTCCATATTTAATGTTTTCTAGAACATGGAGCTATTTTTAGGAATCCATGACAAGTCTTTGTAAGGTTTTTTAATTACTATAAAGTCCTCGTAATTTGGGAAAACCCTAATAAACTCATTTTCAGGATCGGGTACTAACAGTAGCCCCTCGGCGACGCTTCTTGCAAGGCAAGGTGGGGTCGACGATAAAAAATAGGAACCGTTCTGAAACATGAGTTTCAAAACAGATGAAAGGTAAGCGAACGCCTGAACCTTGGCAGGCGACCTACGTATCCGCGGAGGAATCAAGCCAAACGTAGTTCAAATCTGAATTGAGAATGATTGTCCTCAGATGGGGAGAAATCTGATCTGCGGGAAAATTCATCCATCGGGGAAAATGCAACTGCTGGGGATGAGAGATGACAACGTTGGTCGGGTGGCTGAACCTTTTCAGGCTTCCTACGTATCCTCGGAGGAATCAAGACGGTCGTAGTTCGGATGTACTGGGGAAAGAAGGAAGAAAGAAACGAGACATCAGACTCCTGCTGGGGATAACAATCCTACGGACACTATCCTGTATGAAGACTGAACATTCGTAAGGGAAATGAGACATCAGGCTTCTGCTGGGGATACCAATCCTACGGATACTATCCTGTATGAAGACTGAACATTCGTAAGGGAAACGGGGCGAGACATAAAGACTACGGCGTCTAAATGGCCTCAAGGTGGAAATGGTAACTGCCGGGGTAAACGCAATCAGAAACGGATGGGTTCCTGCAGATCGCGCTAAAATAATAGATGCTGGATCTCTCGCAATTAGAGACGAACGGGCCTCTGCCAATTACGATCGATCTAGGATGCGCATGACATAGAGGCGGACGGGTCTCTGCAATCATACGAATCCTAAGCAAATATTGGGGAATGAAGGTAGGGGTGATAATGGTGCAAGACATAAAGACTACGGCGTCTAAATAATCTGAAGATGGGCTAAAATAATAAATGCTGGAACTCTCGCAATTAGAGACGGATGGGTCTCTACCAATCACGATCGAACTAACAAATATTGGGGAAAGAAGGTAAGGGTGACAATGGTGCGAGACATATAGACGGCGGGGTCTAAATAATCCCAAGATGGTAAAATGGTAATAGCCGGAGCTCATGCGATATAAAGATAGACGGGCCTCTGTCAATCGCAATTTATAAAATAACAAGTGCTGGATATTACGCAATATAGAGGTAGACGGGCCTCTGCAAATTGCAACAGAACGTACGCGAAGTAGAGACAACTCTCGGTCATCGCGATAATATAACAAAGCAATAACAAACTTACGTGCAGTAGGGATAACTCCTAGTCACCACGATAGTTTTTATAGAGATGAAACATTCGTGCAGTAGGGATAATTCCCGGTCGCCACGATAGTTTTTAAAGAGATGAAACAGTCGTGCAGTAGGGATAACTCCCGGTCACCACGATAGTTTTTAAAGAGATGAAACATTCGTGCAGTAGGGATAACTCCCAGTCACCACGATAGTTTTTAAAGAGATGAAACATTCGTGCAGTAGGGATAACTCCCAGTCACCACGATAGTTTTTAAAGAGAGGAAACATTCGTGCAGTAGGGATAACTCCCGGTCACCACGATAGTTTTTAAAGAGATGAAACATTCGTGCAGTAGGGATAACTCCCAGTCACCACGATAGTTTTTAAAGAGATGAAACATTCGTGTAGTAGGGATAACTCCCGGTCACCAAGATAGTTTTTAAAGAGATGAAACATTTGTATAGTAGGGATAACTCCCGGTCACCACGATAGTTTTTAAACAAAGGATAATTTAGAGATTTTTTTAGGCTT
This sequence comes from Campanula takesimana, assembly GCA_026119855.1. Classification (NCBI taxonomy): domain Eukaryota; kingdom Viridiplantae; phylum Streptophyta; class Magnoliopsida; order Asterales; family Campanulaceae; genus Campanula; species Campanula takesimana. Next base: position 27,672 of record JAOWBW010000576.1, read on the forward strand.
TTTAAAACCAAATGATGTTCTAAAGGACAATAGACCCTTGCAGAGTCATAAAGCTGGCGAACTTATCATGAGTCGCGAAGATGACGGATTGTTATGAAGTTGCAAAAGGGATGAACTCTCATGGAGTCACAAAGGTGATAGACTCTTGGGGAGTCACAAAGGTGAGGGACTCTCGAGGAGTCTCTAATATCTTGTGAGCAAGGATAATCATGGAGAGCATAGTGTTTGGGCTCCACTTGTCTTAAATTAGGAGGGAATGCATAAGACGAGGCTACAAGCCAAGGTATTAGGTAAGGAACCTTTTGGTTGGTTGCTTAGGGTAGGACCTAAGGCTTTTGAGGAATGAGGACCTAAAGATTAGGGTTTAGAAGTGTTCAGGAAAACTGGCATTAAGGACCGCAAATTTGGGACTAGGGTTTTAGAAATATCCTAGGCTTCGAGGCTAGGGCTTAGAGTTGTGGTAGGCTCAGAGGTTGCAAAGGCGTTGGCTTTTAGACATAAGTCTGGGAGTTAGAAAGGTTGTGACTTCCTAGGCTTGAGACTAGGGACCACTGGAAAGAAGGATTGATTTTGTGGAGGGTTTACTAAGCTTGATGTTAGGGTTCACCATTTTCTGGGATTGGTGACTACGGCTTGGAAATGCTCGTGGTAACCTAGGCTTTAGGCTAGGTTTTAAGGTTAAGGATTGTAAGCTCCCTATACTTTGAGACTAAGGTGAAGGAATTTCCTAGGTCTAGGACTAGGGTTTGAAGGGAATGCTGGATCCTAAGCTCGTCGCTAGGGTTGAGTGAGGATATGGTCTCCTAGGCCCGCGGCTAGGGTTTAGAAAGAGTGCGACTACCTAGGCTCGAGGCTAGGGTTTAGAGAGAATTCGACTACCTAGGCTTGAGCTAAGGTTTGGAGATAATGGGACTACCTTGGCTCGAGGCTAGGGTTTAGAGTGAATACGGCTTCTTAGGCTTGAGGCTAGGGTTTGGAGAGAATGCGACTACCTAGGCTTGAGGCTAGGGTTTGGAGAGATTGCTGAATCCTAAGCTCGACGCTAGGGCATCATATCCTAGGCGTAAGACTAGGTTTCAATAAGATGGGGGATTGATATTGTAAATTTCCTAGGTTTCGAGACTAGGGTTTCAGGAGTTTTGGAAAGGATGTTGCATACGGGGCTTTGGAAATTCCCTAGAACTTGGGGCTAGGGTTAAAGAGGATGTTGTGGTTTCCTAGGCTTAAGGCTAGGGTTTAGAGTGAATGTAACTACCTAGGCTTGAGGCTATGGTTTGGAGCGAATGTAACTACCTAGGCTTGAGGCTACGGTTTGGAAGGAATGTAACTACCTAGGCTCGAATCTAGGGTTTGGAAAGAATGTAACTACCTAAGCTCGAGGCTAGGGTTTGGAAGGAATGTGACTACCTAGGCTTGAGGCTAGGGTTTGGAAGGAATGCGACTACCTAGGCTTGAGGCTAGGGTTTGGAGGGAATGTCGACTACCTAGGCTTGAGGCTACGGTTTGGAAGGAATGTAACTACCTAGGCTTGAGGCTAGGGTTTGGAGGGAATTTGACTACCTAGGATCAAGGCTAGGGTTTAGGAAGGATGTTGTGGCTACCTAGGCTTGAGGCCAGGGTTTGGAGAGAATGATGACTACCTAGGCTTGAGGCTAGGGTTTGGAGATCGGAAGTTTGAAGGTTGGTCTTGGTTTAGACTAAGCAAGTCTGAGGTCCATGAGTGTTATAGTTTGGGGCAGGTGAGCGTGATACCTCAAGGATGGGTAGGCTTGATAGGTTAGACCTAGGCTTAAGTAAACTATACCAAAGTATAAGGGTTTATCTAGGGTAAAATTTAGACAAGTGCCAAGGAGACTGGGACCTAATGGATTGGTAGGTGCGAGATCAAGGAGATCGAAGGCTAGGCAACTTAGCGTTGGGACATGAGGTTTTGAAGCGGATAAGTCTTTTGTCCTAAAAGGTCGCGTTATGGGTTAAGACCAAGCAGGTTTGAGTGGAGCTAAAGAGAAACGGATTAGGATTGGATGATCCTAATGCCTAACCAGTTAAGGGTGTAAGGCGGACATGGCGGGTTTGGGTCCTAAGGTGTGCTAGGTGCGAACCATGTGCGGGAGATGGTCTGGATATGTGACCACGTTGGCGCTTTAGGTAAAGGGATTGAGTGTCCAAGACTTTGCTCGAGTACAATAGGTGCCTAAGTTGGATTGGGTATGCTTAGGACCGAAGTTTGTCTTAGAGGTCATTGCGCGTGACCAAACTCATTCGGCGATTGTGAAGGTAGGCTAGGGATGGGACCCAAAGGTGTTAAGTGCACGAGTTTTGATCGGATGGGTTTTGATATCTTTATGGCATGTCACGGTACGCGGGAGATCCTATGCGTTCGAGCATGTTTGAGGTTTGGACTCGTGGGAAGAAAGGTTTGAGATCCATGGAGTTCAAGGGTGGACCTTGTAGGCGGAGAGGTTTGGACTCGGCTCGGATTAAGTAGGTTAGAGACCTAAGGGCTTGTTAGGCCCAATTGGTAGGAAAATAGGCTAGAGGGGGGGGGTGAATAGCCTAATTAAAACTTTTTCAAAGAAACACGTTTATAAATGCAAAGTCACTTATCAGATTGCAAACTATTATCAGTAAGCGCAGCGGAGAAGATATGACTTGTTTTAACTCACACAAAATCAGTTTATAAAAAGGTTTTGAGAGCTTGGTTTAAACACAAAGTAGTTTCTAAAAGTTCAATGCAGTTTCAAGAGATTGGTCAATGGAAATGATGATGAGTCAGCAAGAACAGTAATGATTTGCCGGTGATAGAGTTCCAACCGGCAAGGACAGTAAGTAACAGAGGACACAGAGATTTGGAGAGGTTCACAGTGTAAATACTGCTACGTCCTCTACCAAGTTTGGTCAGAACTTGGATTTGGGTTAAGAGCACTATTAAATATCCCTAGTCTATTACAAGAGCGGCTTTGCCGGATACAAAGACTAAATTCTAGAGATAGTTTAATGAATCGTAAAGCAAATATCTGACCAAGTGTATTTGAGCGGCAAGTTCAAACGAACTTATCTCACTCAGGTGGGTGTGTGAAAACTCAGACAACGTATTCCTTAAAATAATCTAGTTCGGGAATACTAACAGTGTTGTAGAGTTTGTGCACAAGTGTATGTCCTATTAAATGATCTAATGATTATCTGGACAAGGAATGTTTGAGCTTCAATGAATGCTGCAAACAACCAATTCTCTTCAATGCACTAAAATCACCAACCTTCTTCAATGCACTGAGTCCTCTATATATAGGAGGAGTTAATGTCTTAGCTTGTTGAAGAAGGATAACATTTGAATTTCCAGCTGGGTAGGTGAGGAGCATTTAATGCAGTATCCTTGGCATTAATGGCGAAGATACGCGTGCCTTAAAAGTCTGATGGGTAAAGACCCCTTTGTCTCAACCGGTTACCTGCAAAAGCAAGTAGAGACAGAGTATAGCTAAAAGTAGCTATGTGTCAGACGGCGTAGAAATCATTACAGAGTAGGTAAACTACTTTATAATAAAACAGTATAGAGACAATCAGCAAGGTTGACTTTAATGAAATGATGTCACCTGACTGACAGTGCAGACTGTCTATTATATCGGCATGTTGTTGATCGGCAACTTGTGTATCAAGTTGATCGGCATGGAGTTGATCGGCAACTTTGTTAACTGATCTGCTGATTTGCTTCCTCTTGCTGGTTTGTCTTGTTGAAGAGTTGAAATACACCTGTGCTGATCACAAAGGATCCTAAGGGCACCTTAAAAAGGTTCTAATAAAATTGGGGGACCCTAAGTGTAGACATGATTGGGATTAAGTAATTCTAGGACCTAGGTATCTATTTGAACAACAATCTCCTCCTAATTACTTAAGTCCAATCACCCTTAAAGCTAAAGACATCACTTATCTTAGGGAAAAGATTTCTAAGGATATCTAGGTATAACCAAATCCTAAGGTAAGTCACACTAGATGTCTAATGCAAAAGGTGGATTTACCAAAATAAATGGTGAAGCCGGTTCAAGGAATCGGCAAGAGTGATGATCTGCAAAAGGAAATAGCACAGAATAATGCAGATAACAACACAAATATAAGAAAAACATATTAGCACAATAAAAATTTTATAAGCAAAGAAATTTGTCTGTGAAGGTCTTCAATAAGATATCTACATCATAGGCTATGTGACTCAAGGATCAGCAGCTGGAGGATCAGAAATCTTGGGATCTGCTGCTGGAGTTGAGTCCTTTGTAGATTCAGTCTTCCTAGCCTTCTTCCTTGCTCTTTCTTCTTTTCTTTCAGCTTTCCTCTTTGCTTTGCTCTGTCTTCTCTGCGCACTTTCCAATCTTTCAGACAGCATCTTGTTGTTGGCTTCAAGAGAAGCTATCTTCAGATTAGCTTCGGCAAGGGCAGCTTTGGTCTTAGACAATTCTGTTTCAAGTCTTCCCATATCTCTTATCTGCAGCCTCTGATTATCAACAAGATTCTGTTGAATGTTATGAGTTGTCCCCAAGGATTCAGAAAGAGCCATAATACGCTCGTCTCTGTCAGCAAGGAGAGCTTTCAATTCTTTAACCAGAGTATTCTCCTCCTCCTGATTGGACTTACGTAGACGCTTAACCAGGTCTTTATGAACATCCTTAACCAGGTCACCAACAGAAAGAGCCATATCACCAACATCAGCACGAGTGGCAGGCACTTGCTGATTTGTGAAATCGCCTTCACTAAACTTCAAATACTCATACAGACTGTTGACGATGGTAGGCTGGAAAATACTGGCAGACGTCGGGAGCACTATTGAAGGGATAAAATCTTCATTATTCAGATCAGCATCTTCAATAAGCACATCATCAGTCATCATCTCATCATCAGAGGAGATCAAGATCGGCTGAGATGGAGAGGGAGGAACAGGAGCAGCCGGAATAAGTAAGAACCATTGAAGGGCAGCATCATCAGCAGATGAGAAGAAATCGGCAGGGACAAAAGTTGAGACAATGAGATCATCAGAATCATCGGCACGACAGATCGGCAAAGGAAAAGCAGGATGAACTATAACGGCACGATCAGTCGGCAGCAGAAGCATACCACTGTCTTCAAGTGAAAGGAAGGTAGCCAAGATTAAGTTCAAGTAAGCACGACCTTCAAGAATCATAGTCATTAACCCGGCATTCATCAGCCTTGAGGTATAGACTAGATGATCGGCACGCTGACGAGGATGGAATAATGGCAGAGTCATAGCCAAAGCGGCAGACTTGATTAAATAAAGAAGGCCACGAGGATTGGTATGCCTAACTTCAATGATGTCAGTCAGCAGATCATTGATCATCAAGCAGCTTCTCATCCATCCATTTGAAGTAATGCACACTTCAGTTGGAGAAGGGCCGGGAAGGGTAGATTCACCTCTAATCTTTATCTGTCCTGGTCTAGATCGAATTGGGTCATAGACCACTTTCTTCTTAAGTCTAGAAATCCGAGGAGTCTTTCCCTTTGAACGAACAATGTCATCATCATTGAGAATCCAGGGAAGATAGATTGGACTATCACTGGTAGAACCTCCTGGAGAGAATTTATGCTTGGTTACATGAGGGTGGTCTTTGCCGAAGGGGAGTGGACATTTGCCTAAGGTATACTTGAAGGATAACCTTGGATGAACAGTGAAGAGAGGCTGTCCAAATTTGTTGGAGGGGATAGATGCATTGGAAGTGTACCAGTTGGAGCACATCATATCCTTCCCATTGAGAAAATAATCATAGCTGGGTGGTGGAGAAGTATCAACAGCATCAGGATCAACAAAGGCTTGTTCTCCAACCACCATGTAATCAGCAGGATCTATCTCATCGGCATGATTTACATCGGCACGAGCAGCAACAGGATCAGCTTCATCAGCATGATCTACATCGGCATGAGCAGCAACAGGATCAGCTTCATCAGCATGATCTACATCGGCATGAGCAGCAGCAGGAGCCGGTAAGAGAGGGATGATAACGGACGGCAAGCTGAACAAAGGCTGATGAAGAATCTCTTCAAACTGTAGACTAGCAGCAATGTCAGCATCAATATTAGGAGTACTATCATCAGCACCTCCTCCCAACTCCACAACCTCCTTGATTCCAGTAGGAGGAACAATCTGTATTTCAGGGGTGACTGATATTAACTGAGTGTCTGTAGTTTTCTCAGTAAGATGAGTGTCAGCAGTTGTCTCATTAGTCACTTTTTCAGCAAGTTCTCCTCCTGAAACAGATACATCCAACTGTTGAGTGTCCATAGTTGTCTCAACTGGAGCAGCAAGGTCGGCAGATAGACCCATCAGAGGTTGAGTGTCTGAAGTTTGCTCAACATGAAATTCCACTATAGAATCACCGGAATGCCTTCCTTCAACACTACTATCACCCTCAAGTACAGATTCTGCATAGACTTCAGCAGTGGAAGCTTTAGCCATGACAGTTCTGATTGGCATCTTGTCACTATCTGTTGTAACTGAAGTGGAAGGAGAGTCAGCAGCAGCTTTGTGAGCACAAACCAAATCACCAAACAAATCAGCACCATCATCATTATCAGCATCAGAATCACCGTCAGCAGAGTCACCATCGGCAATAAAAGAATTATCAGCAGCATCTACATCATCGGCAGAATGAACATCGGCATCAGATAAAGTCTTGCTGCTGCTGGGAGAAGGAGTTTGAGCAGATGGATCGGCAAGATTTTCGGCAGCTAGGCGATCGGCATCTTGCTTCAGCAGAAATTCATTGGATTTGTCAATCAAGTCCATAGTGACTTTCTTGACTGATCTGAAGAAGTGAGCATTGAGAGGACTGTCAGCAAGAGCCTCGTCATCATTGTAGGTCAGAAGATCTTCATTATTCTCCATTCTGCCTATCTGATAAGGATCAAACTCTGTGAATTGAGAGAGCTGATTAAAAGTCCTGGCGTAGATAATCCATACATCCTGAACCATCATATCTTGTCTAATTCTGTCTTGAAAGAGATAGATCTGGTTCCAGGAAAGTGGTAGGAATTCAAAATACCGACCAAAATTGAGCTTTAGTTCAGCCTCTTTCAACTGCTTGAACTTTGATAGAGGTACAAACTTCTCTTTCCACATATCAGTCCGTCTGTCCAAACTCCTTTGATCAACATAATCAGCAGGATTTCCGGGAGTGACAGTGTCTTTCATCTCTTCATGAAACTGAAGAAGACGACGAATAAAGGGAGGCAGATGGTCAATCGGAAAGACCCATTTCTTGTTCAAGACCTTGTTGGTGAAGGACCAAGGATTCTTGTAGAAGGTGTGGAAGGTTGGGTTTCTGATTGGAGCGCATTTCCTAGGAGTCTGAGACTTGAGCTTCTCAATGACATCCTCAATACTTTTGCCATCGGCAAAGTCATCAGTGAATTCTTCATCAGGAATTTCAACCTTGACAGCAGGATCGGTAGATAGGGAAGCACCGGCAAGATGAGCAGGGGCAAACTTAATTAGCTTAGCTCTGGGATCAGCAGGAGGAATAGTGGAAGAAGGAACTTCATCGGCAAGCTTCACCTTCTTTGTCACCACTTGATCGGCAACCTTTATCAGTTTCCTTTTCTTTGGAGCACCAGGAGTAGAATCGGCAAGAATCCTATCTGTTGAAGTAGCAGGAGTAGAGACTGCTGCTGATTGAGAAGCAACTGAAGGAATGGTCTTTGCCTTTTTCTTCCTTTTAGAAACAACAGGTGCAGGAGCAACAGAAGGGGCATCGGCACTGGAAGCATTCTTTGAAATCCTTTTCCAATCCTTAGCATCAAAGAACTTCAACCTATTGAAAGGCAAGCTGGATGGAAAGCGATCGGCAGCCACTACATTGGCATTTCTCCTCAGTATCATACTTATCAACAGATAATGGCATCCTTTTCCAGGATTGGCCTTGTTCTTCAATCTGTCAGAAGCCCACTTATCAGCAGCCGTAGCGATAATCCTGAATATGTAGGCACACCAGTTGAACTCAATCTGCAGAACAATGGCGGCCATAGCTTCAAATTGCACATCAGTAATATTGCTGTGGGATCCAGATCGGCAAATGAGACATCTATCAACTATCTCAGCCAAAGCATAGTATCTTCGGGGATAATGAATCTTCAGATGATTAGTGCCACTAAGCCTTGTGCCAGCACCTCTCATGATAATCCAAGCCTTATCCAGTTCCTGCTCATCAACTAGAGCACTCAACCCTTCATTCCCAAGATTGGGAAAAACTTCAGAGATAGAAGAGGGAGAAATAGAGATCTGCACGCCCAAAACAGTAGAATTGATGGAGACGATAACGGAGGAATCAGCACGAGCGCGGACAACTGAAGAGTTGGAGAAGAATTCTCTGACAAGATCCACAAATACTGAACTAACTCCTGATGGGGTGATGAACGAATCAAGCAAGGACCCAATAAGAAGATTCTTCAAGAAAACCCCGTCGGCTTCGTCGTTGAAGTAGTCGGAGTCAACATAGCCTCCGTAGATATCTTTTTCACCGGACATTGTCTGCAAAATTACTCAAATAACTCTCAATGTTAGAAATAAAGACAAATCAAACCATAGATGATTAGAAATGAGCAGAGAATAAACATTAACACTTACCAGATTATGAATAGATGAACAAATAAAACGATGAATTGGTAATCTGGAAAGAGGAGAGATAGAGAGAATAGAGAGCAGAGAGAAAAAATGGCGGAGAAAGAGCTTAATGGAATTTTGAAAGGCGTTATATATGTTATGGGGGAGAGAGAGAATATGAAAGGGCAAGGGAGAGAAATAACTGTACCTTTTGTCTCGGAGACCGTGCGCACGCAAAAATTAATGCGCACACAAATCGGTAAGGTGAACAGTTAAAAGTAAGAGGGAGAAAGGGTAAATTAGTCAAAAATAAAATAGAAGTGATGATGACCTGTTTACCTGCTGATGTATCGCATTAAATGGAATACATCTTGACACGATTTTGGATAAGAAAGGTACACACACGTGTCAGGGAGAAAGTGTGACCGATGTACCTTTGATTTGATTGCTTACGTCATGTGTCAGGAATCTTAACTTTTGCAGAGACGTGCTGATTTGATTTCATTAATCGGCAAGATAATTGAATCGGCAAGATAGCTTGAATCGGCAAAATGATTGAATCGGCAAGATATTGAATCGGCAAGATATATAGATAGAATCGGCAAGATGATTTTGACAAAATTTTCGATCGGTAAGATTTTGTCGGCATGTTCGTAGTCGGCAAGATAATTTGATGCTCTGCTGATTTGATCGGCAGACTAACACAAAGTAGCAAAGTTAGCGCAATTTTAACCATAAAAATCAATCATACCTAATTCACCTCTGAGGAATTCAAATCTTTTCTGATCCAAGGGCTTTGTTAGTATGTCTGCTCTTTGGAAATCGGTATGGACTTTGAGCAGCACAACATTCCCTTTTTCAACATGTTCCTTCAGGAAGTGGTATTTGATGTCTATGTGCTTGGTTTTGGAATGCATGACCGGATTGTTTGATACTGAAATTGCTGATTGGTTGTCACAATAGATGGGACATATTTGAGATGGTACTTCATAGTCAACCAGCTGCTGCTTCATCCATAGAATCTGTGAACAGCAACTGCCGGCAGCTATGTACTCAGCTTCAGTAGTGGAAGTGGAAATTGATGCTTGCTTCTTACAGGACCAAGACACCAATCTATCACCAAGAAATTGGCAAGTTCCACTTGTACTCTTTCTGGTCACCCTACAAGCTGCAAAGTCTGCATCTGAATAACCTATAAGATTGAAAGATGAATCTCTTGCATACCATAATCCAAGGTTAGCAGTGCCACATAAATATTTAATAATACGTTTTACAGCCTGCAAATGGGATTCCCTAGGGTCAGCTTGAAACCTGGCACAAACACAAACAGCAAACATAATATCTGGTCTACTGGCAGTAAGATAGAGGAGTGAGCCTATCATACCTCGGTAGACAGTCATGTCTACTTTCTTACCAGACTCATCCTTATCTAAATGAATGTTAGTGCCCATCGGTGTGCTTTGAGAGTGAGCATTGTCAAAGCCAAACTTCTTGATAAGTTCTTTGGCATACTTGGCTTGACTGATGAATATTCCTTCATGGGTTTGTTTGACTTGCAGTCCAAGGAAATATGTTAGTTCACCCATCATGCTCATCTCGAACTTGCTCTGCATCAGTTTCTCAAATCTCTTGCAAAGGGATTCGTTAGTGGAACCAAAAATAATATCATCGACATAAATTTGAACAAACAATGAATGACCCTTATGCTTGGCAACAAATAAAGTAGTATCGATTTTACCTCGAGTGAAGCCTAAGCCATCGCTAAGTAAGAACTTAGAAAGGGTTTCATACCATGCTCTTGGAGCTTGCTTTAAGCCATAGAGTGCTTTCTTCAATCGGTAGACATGATCAGGCTTCTTGGAGTCCTCAAAACCTGGTGGTTGTTCAACATAGACTAGTTCTTGGATTTCTCCATTCAGGAAGGCACTTTTCACGTCCATTTGATATAGCTTGAATTCCTTGAAGGCAGCATAGGCTAAGAAAAATCTTATAGCTTCCAATCTTGCAACAGGAGCAAATGTCTCATCGTAGTCGATTCCTTCCTCTTGACGGTAGCCTTTAGCAACTAACCTTGCTTTGTTTCTAATGATTTTCCCAGCTTCATCCAATTTGTTCCTGTAAACCCACTTAGTACCAATAACTTGCTGAGAAGTTGGTCTTGGCACAAGTTCCCATACTTTGCATCTTTCAAACTGATTCAGTTCCTCTTGCATGGCTTCAACCCAACCAGGATCGGCAAGAGCTTCTTCAGTCTTCTTTGGTTCTATATCGGAGACCATAGCAGATGAGAAAAGGCTTTCAGCAAATGCTCTACTAAGGTTCCTAGTTAATCTGGGACCAAAGACATCACCAATCACATTTTCTAATGGATGATCACGAACAGTTCTGACTTCTCTCGGCACATCTTGTCTTACTGATTCTTGTTGTAAGGATTCTAGAGGAGGATCAAGATCAGCAGAAGGTGTAGGAGAAGAACTTTGAGTGAGAGGTGGATGAAAGCTTGGAGGAATAGGTCTTATAACAGAAATTGGTTGAGGGCTAGATCTGTCTTCAGGATGATCAGCAGAGTTTGCATCGGCAAACGGATTATGAAATTCATCAGCAGGTTCTGGTTCTGCTGATGAAGGAAAATACGGAGCATCTGCTGATTCTTCTGCTGAAATGACTGGATCAGCAGCTGGTACTTGATCTGCAGGATTAGTATTACTGGATTCACCTGTCTCATGAGCACTAGACACATTAGTACTATTTGGAGCCTTGTCAGACTCTAACAAATCAAATTCATCAAAGGTTACATGAACAGATTCAACAATTTTCAAAAGTTTCTTATTGAAAACTCGAAAGGCCTTACTGTGTTTAGCGTATCCAACAAAGATTCCTTCATCAGCTTTCTCATCAAATTTACCTCTGTGCTCTTTTCCATTGTATAGCACGTAACATTTGCAGCCGAATATCTTGAAGAATCCAATGTTGGGAATTCTGCCTCTCCAGAGTTCATAAGGAGTCTTGTTAAGGAATTTGTTGATTAGAGATCTGTTCTGGGTGAAGCAGGCTGTATTGATCGCTTCAGCCCAAAAGTACTTCGGCAGCCTGGCTTCGGCAATCATGGTCTTACCAGCTTCAATGAGAGTTCTGTTCTTCCTCTCAACAACACCATTTTGTTGTGGTGTACCGGCAGCTGAGAAGTTGTGGTCTATACCATGATCATCACAGTACTGAGCAATACCATTATTCTTGAATTCAGTGCCGTTGTCTGATCTCATACTGATGATATCGCTTTCTTTCTGAGTTTGTAGTAGTCTGAATAACTTGGTGGCAACAGCATAGGTGTCATCTTTGTGACTGAAGGTTTCCACCCAAGTATATCTAGAGAAATCATCTACTACAACCAAGGTGTATCTACTTCCCCCGATACTTGCTGTAGATGTGGGGCCAAATAGATCCATATGTAGCAATTGGAGGCACTTAGAAGTTGACATGCAGGGCTTGCTTCGGAAAGATGACTTATGTTGTTTTCCAAGCTGGCAGGCCTTGCATTTCTTTGCTTGATCAGCAGACACTTGAGGCAGACCGTTAACAAGATTTGAACCGGCAAGCTTGGATAGATATTTGAAGTTCAAGTGACTGAGTCTCTTGTGCCATAGCCATGAGTTCTCACTGATGTTCTTAGCTACAAAACAAACATTAGCAACACCAGTAATAGCACTTAAGTCTACTGCATAAATGTTACCTTTACGTTTGGCAGTGAGAAGAGTCTCATTGGAAGCAATGTCTTTCACATAGCAACTGGAAGTAGTAAATACGCATTGCATTCCTTTATCACAGAATTGTGATATTGATAGAAGGTTGTGTTTCAGACCATCCACTAGAGAGACCTTCTGTACCGTAACTGCACCTCTCTTGATGGTACCTATACCGACGATTTTTCCTCTGGCATTATCACCAAACACTACTGGGGGACCTGATGCTTCGATAGTATCGGCAAGAAGATCTGCAAATCCTGTCATATGTCTTGAGCAGCCACTATCTAGAATCCACAAATCCTTGCTTGCACCAGTTGAGGCCATGAAGCATTCCTGAAATAAAACGGTATGCTTATGGTCCCCCTTATTCATGGGTCCGAGGGTTAGTTCCTCTTTGGCAACCACATCTGGCCACCACTAGAGGATGTAACCTCAGTGGGTCCAGATAGATGCTTCAAGAGGCATTCATGAGCCTTGTGACCATAATCAAAACAATTAGAACATCTCACTTGACTGATAGGCTGTGGAGTCGGTAGAATATCATTCTGTTTAGTCGGTGCATCGGCAGAACTAGGGAATTGAGCAGGCACAAACTTAGTATGTTTAAAGGTGCCAGTGTTGCCTTTCTTTCCATTCTGTTTACCTTTGGCAGTTACCTTTTTAGGCACTTGTCCATCGGCAGCAGAGGAGGTCAGATCGGCAGCACTTGCTCTGCTGATGTATTCACCAAGAATACCATTATCGGCAGACTCAGTATCAGCAACCTTAACATATCTTTGTTTGTGCTTATCATTCCTTTTGTTCTGGTTCTTAGGATACTTCATTGCCACAGCACTGTATATTGGCTTAGCATCCTTATGCACTGAGTTAACAGGACTACATTCAACTTTCTCATCCTTTTTCTCGGTAGCACAAGTTTCAGTAGAGCTACTGCTGCTGGAATCAAATCCTAACCCAGATTGGTCCTTATATGACATTTGGGTCTGTAGGATAGTTTCAACAGCAACTCTAGATTTTGTGTAAGAATCAACAATCCTTGAGAGATGATTGTTTCTTTTCACAAGATCTTCGATCTGAGCTATCAATACTGCTACTTGGCATTTGAGATCCAGGTTTTCTTTCTTTAAAGAAGTAGACTCAAGCTCGTGTCTTTTGAGAACTGAAAGTTCAGACATAAGCGAGCTATTCTCGTTAGAAATTCTTTTGAAATCAGCAGCCATCACTTTATGAACGCTACTCAGCTTCTCATGATCGATAAAAAGTTCATCCATTGTCTCTATCATTTCAGCTTTGGATATTTCAGGACAAGGATCAGCCAAAATTTTAGGAGCAGAGGCAATGGGTCCAGGAGAGAAGTCAGGTAGGGAAGAGATGGGTTTTGATATGTTTTTGGCAATGCTAGATTGTTCATTGAATAATAGTTTTCTGGTCATCGGTAAGGATTTTGATTTGTTGGTGGTGAATTGAGAAGAGTTACACTGGCCATAGAGTGAGGTTCCCACTTGGTGTACTTTGTATCCATATGGGTTTTCAGCTTGACACTTATTTCTTTGAAGTGTGGTTGAGGTCTTCCAGCAGATTCTTCTTTGACTGGAGTTCTTGGTGGAGATGGATCTCGGTAGACTGGAGTCGGCAAGGATGATACATCGGCATCTTCCAAATCTAGGGCGACAAAACTTACATCGGCATCTTCATCTTCATCGGCATCTTCATCGGAATCAGTTTCACACCAAACCGGCAAGGCCTTTTCTGTGCTTTCATCGGCAACAAAGCTTCTAGACTTAGGATGTCTCTGGTTGAATGACTTCCTCATGTATTCATATTTTGGTTGAGGACATTTAGAAGCAAAGTGACCAGGTTTTCTGCAGTTGAAGCAGACCAGATCACCTTTGTTGTTCTTTCCATCGGTAGCACTAGTAGAGGGTTTATTGTAGCTTGCTGGTTTCTGAAATGGTGGTGTGAAGGATTTTGGTTGCTGGTAGTTTCCTTTCTGCATCCTTTTGAAGTCTTTAAACCTTTTGTAGTTCCTAGCGAAGGCGGCAAATTCGTCTTCTTCCATAGGTTTTTCTGAGGTTATTTCATGGGTATTGGAACTGCAGGATGTTTGAGGTGGATCTATAGGAGGGAATTTGTTTGAAGGAAAGGATATCTGTGACTGAGCTGATAGAGACAAGTTTTTGAAATTTTTGTCGAGAACGTTAAGTTTTTGCAGTTCTCTCTCATACAGAAATAGACTAGACACAAGATTCTGAATAGAAGTCTTGTTTAAGTCTCTCACTTCTCTAACAGCGGTGACCTTAGTATGATACTCATTTCCCAAAGAACTTAGAAAACGAATATTAAGATCTTTCATAGTATAAACTTTACCTAATGAAGCACATAAATTACTTACCTCGCAAAATCTGTCGTAGGCACTCCTTAGTGATTCACCATCTTGTTTCTTGAAGGATTCAAACTCAGCAATGCAGTCGTAGAGTCTGTTGTCCTTCACCTGCTCGTCACCTTCAAAGTATGCAAGGAGCTTGTTCCAGCATTCTTGAGCCATGGAGCACAAGTCAATAAGTTTGTATTGCTTGTCATCCAATCCACATGAGATAATGTGGCATGCTTTTCCATCTAGGGCAGCAGAAAGTTTGTCGTCGTCGGTCCATTCCTCTCTGGGTTTCTCAATCAAAGTTTCATCAATCTGAACATGGGTTTCCTGTTCAGTTTCTCGATCAGCATGTTGTGTCAGCGGAGTGGAGGGAATAGGTCTATAGGTGGTTGAAACTTT
The DNA here is from genome assembly GCA_026119855.1 of Campanula takesimana. Classification (NCBI taxonomy): domain Eukaryota; kingdom Viridiplantae; phylum Streptophyta; class Magnoliopsida; order Asterales; family Campanulaceae; genus Campanula; species Campanula takesimana. The sequence continues at coordinate 42,781 of JAOWBW010000576.1, forward strand.
TAACGGAATGATTGGACCACCTTCTATGACCTTCATCAACCGGTCATCGATTGAGTTCATATACTTTATCATACGAGATTTCTAGACACCAAACTCGTTGACATTCAACAACGGAATGGTGGTGATGTTGAATGACTGCATGATTTTTCCTGCCATGGTATCGGCAAACAAGCTGCAAAGCTTGGAAATTTCTTTCAAAATTCCAAGCTCTGATACCAATTGTTAGGCCCAATTGGTAGGAAAATAGGCTAGAGGGGGGGGGGTGAATAGCCTAATTAAAACTTTTTCAAAGAAACACGTTTATAAATGCAAAGTCACTTATCAGATTGCAAACTATTATCAGTAAGCGCAGCGGAGAAGATATGACTTGTTTTAACTCACACAAAATCAGTTTATAAAAACGTTTTGAGAGCTTGGTTTAAACACAAAGTAGTTTCTAAAAGTTCAATGCAGTTTCAAGAGATTGGTCAATGGAAATGATGATGAGTCAGCAAGAACAGTAATGATTTGCCGGTGATAGAGTTCCAACCGGCAAGGACAGTAAGTAACAGAGGACACAGAGATTTGGAGAGGTTCACAGTGTAAATACTGCTACGTCCTCTACCAAGTTTGGTCAGAACTTGGATTTGGGTTAAGAGCACTATTAAATATCCCTAGTCTATTACAAGAGCGGCTTTGCCGGATACAAAGACTAAATTCTAGAGATAGTTTAATGAATCGTAAAGCAAATATCTGACCAAGTGTATTTGAGCGGCAAGTTCAAAAGAACTTATCTCACTCAGGTGGGTGTGTGAAAACTCAGACAACGTATTCCTTAAAATAATCTAGTTCGGGAATACTAACAGTGTTGTAGAGTTTGTGCACAAGTGTATGTCCTATTAAATGATCTAATGATTATCTGGACAAGGAATGTTTGAGCTTCAATGAATGCTGCAAACAACCAATTCTCTTCAATGCACTAAAATCACCAACCTTCTTCAATGCACTGAGTCCTCTATATATAGGAGGAGTTAATGTCTTAGCTTGTTGAAGAAGGATAACATTTGAATTTCCAGCTGGGTAGGTGAGGAGCATTTAATGCAGTATCCTTGGCATTAATGGCGAAGATACGCGTGCCTTAAAAGTCTGATGGGTAAAGACCCCTTTGTCTCAACCGGTTACCTGCAAAAGCAAGTAGAGACAGAGTATAGCTAAAAGTAGCTATGTGTCAGACGGCGTAGAAATCATTACAGAGTAGGTAAACTACTTTATAATAAAACAGTATAGAGACAATCAGCAAGGTTGACTTTAATGAAATGATGTCACCTGACTGACAGTGCAGACTGTCTATTATATCGGCATGTTGTTGATCGGCAACTTGTGTATCAAGTTGATCGGCATGGAGTTGATCGGCAACTTTGTTAACTGATCTGCTGATTTGCTTCCTCTTGCTGGTTTGTCTTGTTGAAGAGTTGAAATACACCTGTGCTGATCACAAAGGATCCTAAGGGCACCTTAAAAAGGTTCTAATAAAATTGGGGGACCCTAAGTGTAGACATGATTGGGATTAAGTAATTCTAGGACCTAGGTATCTATTTGAACAACAGGGCTTGAAGGTCAGACTAGGAAGTCTTTTGAAGCTAAGGAGTGACACTAGGTTTAAGAGTGGCAGGGCCATGGTTTGGGTATGACGGTAGGCGTAGATGGCATTGTTTTGGTTGGACCGAGCAGGCTTGGGAACTAAAGAGTTCTAAGGGTCGACATCTAAGGTTATAGACCTAGAGGGTAGACATTTTTTTGATCTAAAGGGTTTAGGAGTTGAGACCTAAAGTGTGGATCGGATATGCTAGAGACCTGCTTGGTAGACTTTAATGGACTTGGGATCTAAGGGATCGTTCAATAGGTTAGACTGGGTAGACCTAAGAGGTTGGACCTAAGTGGATAAGGGAGACATAGTATGGACAAGGTAAGGATGAATATATATTGGTAGGTTTGGGATCTAAGAGATCAGGTAGACTCGAGACCAGTAGGTTCGGGACCTAATGGGTCATTCTAAGGATTTAGATTCGGTAGACTGGTTTAAGGCTTGAGGTTTTGGATGAGACTGGTTTGACGCTTTAGGAGTCCCGCTACTAACTTGTGGAGGGTCGATCTAAGGGGTTATGATGTAACCTATGTAAGACTGACCAGGTAGGTGCGGGACCTAAGGTTTTGAATCAAGTCAAATTGGGACGTAGAGAGTTGAGGGTTTAGGCCTAGGGGTTCCCTAAAGTGTAGCAGATAGGGTAAAGGACCGAGTCAACTCAAGAATCACGGAGATGGGTCTCAGATGGATCGAGGATGTTTTTACAATTTTGTGGAGACCGAGAGTGCGGGTTTATAAACAAAGTGTCAGGGAAGAGAATACTTTTGAAAGTGTTATGATTTTATAAAGATGCCTTATAATTAGTTATGATTCTAACAAATTCAAAGTGTTCGTCATGTACAGAGTTTGACGATGAGGGGTACATCCTTGTTGAAGCCTCGATATTCTCCGAGAAACCACATAGTCGACTCATTCTGTTGGGGAAGCCCTAGTTCGATAAGGGTGTAGAGCGGGGTATCCTACCTCCATTAAGACGCACCCTTTTTTCTGCCTAGACCGCCCTTGCGGGTTTTCAATCTAGCGGGCATCTCTTTTGCGTCATCATTTTTTTTTTTTTTTTGAAATCATTCAGTCGACTCAAAAAAGGAAAAAAGGATTGTTTGAAAACATGTGGTGGCATTTTGGGGAGAGTAAGAGAGAGAGAGACAGTACTCACATTTTGACTCTTTGGGCAACTGAGTGTATATATGTACAAAAGGGAGGAAGCCCCTGCTTGACAGAAAGTAAGTGTTTAGCTCTTTCCTAGATTGTAGAACGGAAGACTTGTCGAGACATTTGAAAATTGTTTTATTCAAGATTCTCATTTGATTGCTCGAGAATGGACCTCGTTGATTAGTTATGCATCTTATGATTATGTTTTAGACAAGTAGTCTAGAAATAATAAATGTTTTGATCAATTGTGAGTGAAGAAGTCAGGAGTAGAAATATGGGGCAAGAGAGAAGAGAAGGAAAATTGGCTACAAGGTGGGTTGTGTACATTTTGGACCGGACCCTAAGGTTGCCTACGTTCTCCTCAAGGTGAGAAGCTCAGGTCCGCGTAGTTCGGGGATATCCTGGCTGATGATGGAGTTGGGTTTGAGTATGAGGTTCATTTGTCGCGATAGGTTGCTCCGTTGTAGCTTTTCATTGCAGCTCATTGCGGTGGATTGCTCCATTGTAGTTGTCATGGCTGCTGCTACCGCGTTAATCTTCTTTGTAGGGAAAGAAAGAAAAATAGAACATTTGAAGTGAAAATAAAATGGGACTTTTACTTTTCTATGGTGATAGCCCCTTCTATTTTTCTTTATTTTTTTTATTTTATCTCTTTGTGCACACCCTTTTTTTGCCTAGGCCGCCCTTTCGGGTTTTCAACCTAGCGGGCTTCTTTTTGGTGCAATGCTCTAACGTTTGCCTAGGTTGCCCTTTTGGGTTTCAACCTAGCGAGCCTTTTTTATATATTTGTACATGAAAGGGCAAGACGAGCCCCTAGTTTGCTTTTGCCTCTCTCGATTGCGAGGTAGCCTCTTTATAGTTCAAGCGGCCTTTTGCTGGCGGCGGGCATCCTAGCCCCTTGATTTATACCGGTAGAGCACCATTGGATTATCACGTGGCACCTATTAATGGCATGAACAACTTCATGCATTTCTTTTATATTTGCAATGGAATACGGACAGCCCCGGTGTATCGGCATGTAGTACTTATGAAGGGAACAAACAACCCCTTAAATTGTGGCGGCATGGATGTCTATTTGATGATGAGCAACCGCAGTCCATTTCTTTGTCATGACCGTATGGAAAAGGGGTCTAATGGTGGGATGAGATGCGTATGAGGATAGTGTATGGGAGAAGGTGTATATAGAGAGTTTACATGAAGTGTGTATAAGGGGTGAGTGTATAGAGAGAGTGTATGGGGGTAGAATGTAGAGAGAAGAGAAAGTGATTCGTTCATCCCAATTGGTCAAAGCATTTGTTATCTTGAGACTAATTGTGTATTTAGTTATGTGAATGGTTTATGGGTCCATTTACCTTTTAATAAGTCGTCATTAATGATTAAGATTAAGATTAATTCATCATATAAAGATATAGCAATCAAGTGAAGATGGTGAATAAGACAATTTTCATGGAATTGATTTATGCAGGATTATGTCTCAAGTCTAGAGAGAAAAGAAATAAAGACTCTTTTATTATTTGAAAGAAAAACGACTAATCCGGGGTGGACTTTTACTAAAGAAACAAAAATAGTCCAAGGTGGACTTTTGACTAAAGACACTCTAGAACCTACGAAGACTGAATGACCCTTTTTATTTATTATTTAAAAGAGGTAGCCCCAGTTTGCTCTTTCTTGTTTGGACTTTGCTCACGCCCATGCATTCCTATCGCGGGTGATGGCTCCGCTATCAATGAGGCTTTGGATCTTCCTTTTCAATTGGAGGCAACCTTCAGTGTCATGCCCAATGTACTGGTGGTATTTGCAGTATTTGGAGGGATCCAAGTCTGGTCTTACCCTGTTTGGTTCATAGTTGAGTAGAGGAGCCAACTTGCCGGCTCGAACCAAACCTTTGAAGAATTTGGCTAACGGCATACCTAAGTCGTCGAATTCGCGCTCGTCCTTCCTTTCACGAACTGTCTTTGAGGGTGATTTAGGTACCGGTACCCCTTGTTGATGAGTAGTCATAGGAGGCATCCCGACGGGAAAAGTCTGTGGCGGCCCGTACATTTGAGGAGCGTACGGGTGTTGACATTGAGCAAGAGGGAGAACTCGGCTGAGGTAATCATAAACGCCACGAATGTCAGACAAATGGCGCCTCTCGATATTTCTTAGGGTCTTATGCATCTCCTTCTGAAAGTGTGTTGCTTGCTCGTTGAGAATGGCCTTAAAGTGGATTTCTTGTTCATCGAGGATGGCTTCGAAGTGGGATGCTTGCTTACCGAGAGCAGTACCAGTGTAGAGGATTGTCTTGGGATCTTGGGTAACAGCTTCAGTTGCAACTTCTGTCACGCCCCGGAAATTCTAAAAACCCATAAATATAAAATTTATATAATTAACATCTCCAAAAATGCTAAATACCAAACCGGGCGCGTGAATTCTACTATAAACTAATATCAACAAACAATACCTCAACGAGATTATAACTCGGAGACTAGAACAAACGCAGAAGCAATAAAAACTATTAATAATAATACCCAAAGTACAACCGTAAATACAAAACACTGAACGACTACGAACCCACAATAATATGCGTAAAGGCTCCGAAGGGCAATTATCCCAAATGCGATCAACCTGCTCAGAAGATTCCCGCTACAACGGACCTCACAATGCTACCACTTGCTTTCCTGGGGGGGGGGTTAAGGAAAAACAATTTGAAATAAGAAACGGGGTGAGATAAAATCTCAGTAAGTTACTAAATGCATCTACATGGCATAATATCATGCAAATCAACGATATAACTGAACAAGTAAATCACATAATAACAAATGAGAAAGATCCCTATCGCCAACTGTCCCATACCAGTTGGAAATAACGACTAACTCATCATGCAGCACATAAGACTGAAATAAACACGTAACAAAGGATACTGAGCCAAGGTTTCACCAAACTGATAGAACAATCGCTGCGCAGCTTCAACCGATCAACCAATCAACAATAGCAGTATAACAACTGAAGAGAACCCCGGTCAGAACCGACCAATCAATCAATCAACCCATCAAGCCATCTTCATAGTAGCATAAAAGCTGAAGAGAATACCCCCGGTACCGGAACAATAACCATAAGAGTGTCACAAAGGACAAGAGCCATGCCACAAAGTCATGCTCGGTAGCTAGATACATTCACAAAGGAAGCTAACTTATCTCTTCCAAGGCCAATCTGGAAAAGGGGTATAGTAAGGGCAAAACAATGGTCAACATTATAATGGACTTGACTTTGCCATTATAATCTTTCCCATCGCCCGATGCAACAAATATGCCAGCTGGGCTTCCAAATAAATGCTAAGTAATAAATACTAGCTTAATTAAACAACTTAGGGTTCCAAAGTAGGGAACCACGCCAATTAACCACCATAAAGATGCAAACGATTACTCATGAAGAGTTCAACAACAACGAACACAAGAAGTTTCTCATAAAAGCACAACAACGATAAACGGAATTTCTCATAAAGAGCACAACAACATTGATCATTAAAACAAGATGATTCCAAGACAAGGACCCATACCAAACACATCCTAAAGATGATACCCACGAGTTATTCATAAAGAGCACAACCCAAACGGTCGCTCACCAATGGCACAATGACTATTACCAAAATGACCCTAAACATTTACTCATAAAGATATACTAGGACTATGAACTCAACCATCTCATCACACCTCCAAAGTAGGAAATCAGAATGAATACACCTTAAGGTTAATCAAACCGTAAGTACCCAATCGCCAATTCACGCTTTACCTCCGTCCATAACGAACCAATTCTAAACACCCCAAACGAATCCAAAAGGTTACCCTTATTAGAACATGATCACGACTGGACTAAACCCTACACTTTAGTGTTCCAAAACAACCCTCTAGGTACTAGAGGATATCACCTAAAACCTAGACCATGTCTTATTCTAAAATCAATCCGATCAGTAAAATAACTTTCAATTAAAGGGTCTCAAAGTATGAAATCCTCACTTATATCACAAAGATGATCATAACAACTCAATAAAGTCACTCAATTGGATTTACAAAACTTGTTCACAATGGATCGATACAACTCCTCTTAACCTCAAACACCCAATAAAATCCCGAAGTATAAAACTTATAAATTAACTGAACAACCTATACCATCTTGTAGTACTCGAAGAGAGCTTCGAAACGATAGTTTATACGCCTAAAACGGAGTCCGGATGAGAAAGTTATGGCCTCCGGAAGATCGAACGAAAAACGGACAAACTGGAAAAAGATGGGTGCGCGCGCCTCCCTTGATCAGAAGGCTGCGTTTTTGAAGCAGAAAAGGGTGCGCACGCCTCCCAAAACATGGTGTGCGCGCCTCCTTGCCCGGAGGGACGAAATCCGGCCAAAATTCTGGGTTTCTTCCAAAAATCAACCCAAACTAAAACCAAACCAAAACCTAACACATCCAACAAGTATAACAAGGTACTAGAACAACTTACAAGTCTAAAATGACTCATATAACATCTATTATACAACCTAAACCAAGAGATGATTCCAACACCCAATTCTCACAAAAATGGGTAAATTACAAATAAATTCTAAATCAACCAAAGAAGCCATATATAACAATCAAAGCATCAATGGAGTTAAAGATGAACATTTTTAGCATAAATGGGGGAAAAGCAACTTACCCGGATTTTATCAAAGTTGCCGGAATTCGAAATTTCTTTGTTCTCTACGATCCTAACGACGATCTAAACATGTTTCAAGTTATGAGAAATGAGAGATAATGAGAGGAAGAGGACTAAAAAGAAGAGAGAAGGAGAGAGTTTCTTACCCTTTTTAACCATGGAGGAGAGAGAGAGAGAGATTGAGTGTGTGTGTGTGTGTGCTGGAGAGTGAGGGAGAAGGTGAGGGAGAGGGGGAAGTAGGGAGGGAGTAGGAGGTTGATTAATTAGAATGTTACACCTAGGGCCCCTCCCCTACTACTTACCATTACAATTAAACTCCCTACTACAATCAAGTCCCAACACTACTACACTAGCACAAATAACTCAAATAAAATGCTATGCATAAATTATTATGAAACATAAAATGCACACAAAATTTATTTAGATAAATAAATAATTTAAATAAATAAATAAGAAATAAATAAATAATTAAATATTTATTACTACGAAAATAGAGGCGGGTTTTCGGGTCGTTACAATCTACCCTCCTTAAAAAGAATTCGCCCGCGAATTCACTCATCAAAATCACAACGCGCGGTCATAGTGAGGCGACAAAATATCAATTCGCATAAAGCACTCATAACCTCTATCAAGTACCAATTAAATATTTCATACATCGTCCCCACGACTCAAATAAACTAACACATTTGAACACATACGCATCTCAAGTATACTCGTATCAAACATTCTAAAGTTAACTTCCTCCTTCATCCCGAATTTCAAATTCTCAAGACTATCACTTGTTCACCAATTCTAAGACATAGCTGATTCGATCCTGATTAGCATTACGCTCTCCATCAACCCTTAAATCATCAACATCCATACGTTTTACTTTTCCGGTTCATCCGCACGCACTGACGAACTATACATCAACCCACGTAATCATACTACTACCCGAATAAATAAGGGAAGGAATAGGACTAACAATTACTGTCACCCAATAACTCAATAATATAAAAAAAAAAAAAAAATCTAATGTTATCAACTATCCGGTCAAATGCGATTCCACTACCACACTCACTTTCCTTATAAGATAAAACATAATACAGTCATAACCTTTGAATTTCTCAACTACTAGCAATACCTCATACTTAGTTTTCTAAGGAAATATATCCATCAACTTTTGATAGTCCGTTATCATAACGTTTCAACTTGGTCCCAAAATAAAATATAATGTAACCCGCTAAGGTAAAATCACTAAAATCACAACCAATTCCAAGTCACAGATAGCTCCATTAGATCGGATATTTAGGATTGCTCCTCAGAAATTCAAAATATTTAAACCATCTCGAGCTTAATCAACTTCTTACTATACAAGGCTAAAGAAATTTTCCATCCCCAAAATTTTCACTGTAGTGGCTATATCTTCAAGGATTACCACTATAGTGCTTTCGCTCTAATTAACACCTTAAACTAAAGGTACAATATAAACCCAAGATTCTTAACACAAAATGTCCACTTAAATCCACGTTAAACTAGCATCAATACATTACTCCCATTCTGGAAAGCCTAATACAATTCCACATACTCAGTAGTCCGCAAACAACACAAATTTTATCTTCAAAAGATTTCCTCTAACTCCCATTTAAATTAATAATCCGTGCTTACCAAAAAAAAAAAAAATGATTATAACTTCCACAACATACTCATAACTCATTTTGCTTTAACTCAACTCCAATCATTTACTAAAATGATCCCAAACAAGTTAAGTATTTCCTCATACTAAACAATTCTGATGCACTCACAAAGATGTACCAAAAGTAAAGAAAAATCTCTTATTGAGAAATTCTCAATTTGAATCTTTAACTCTTTTAACCCAACCGATACTATATGTTCACCGATTTAACCTATCAGTATTATAGCCCATATCAACTCATCATATAACCCAAGTTCCCTATCGCTCAAGCGACATATCGCACCCAGTATAAATTATACCCAAGATTTCAAAGTTAATATTGCCAACAGAGTAAGCTAAATTCCCAGCACAACCTTATAATAAAGATTTTTAAATTTTCAATATAGAACCTGAACATAATATATATACTTAGTATGCTTCTAAACAAAGTCAAACATACTAATATAGAAGTATTCACCACCTATCGATGGCACCCAAGAAATTCGTAACACATTGAAAGCTAGGCCATACTACTTAACTCGTCAATATCCTGTATAGGTGACATAACCAATTCACCTTAGCTCTATCAGTAGCAATCACGAAATTTCGTACTCGAGAATACACCTCAACATAAATCTATTAATAAGAACAAACATACGAATATAGCGCAAGACATTTCCACTTTACGAAATAGGTACGTCCAAGCCTTCTAAACTCGCACTCTCGATTCCCAAACCAACTAACCCCAACGGAACCAACACTATTGACACCAATCCTATACTTGATATACCACAAGAAAAGAAACACTCGACGTCAATATCACGACTCATAACTAAACCAACTTCTACCTTAACCTCATCTTTCAAGAAAACTTAGTTTCCTAAACCGCTCAAAGTTATAACACCCAAGTATTGAAACCTATTCAATATCAGAGTTCTTATTCTCTTTCAAGATCTAAAACCATTGCTCTGATACCAACTGTCACGCCCTGGAAATTCTAAAAACCCATAAATATAAAATTTACATAATTAACATCTCCAAAAATGCTAAATACCAAACCGGGCGCGTGAATTCTACTATAAACTAATATCAACAAACAATACCTCAACGAGATTATAACTCGGAGACTAGAACAAACGCGGAAGCAAGAAAAACTATTAATAATAATACCCAAAGTGCAACCGTAAATACAAAACACTGAACGACTACGAACCCACAATAATATGCGTAAAGGCCCCGAAGGGCAATTATCCCAAATGCGATCAACCTGCTCAGAAGATTCCCGCTACAACGGACCTCACAATGCTACCACTTGCTTTCCTGGGGGGGGATTAAGGAAAAACAATTTGAAACAAGAAACGGGGTGAGATAAAATCTCAGTAAGTTACTAAATGCATCTACATGGCATAATATCATGCAAATCAACGATATAACTGAACAAGTAAATCACATAATAACAAATGAGAAAGCTCCCTATCGCCAACTGTCCCATACCAGTTGGAAATAACGACTAACTCATCATGCAGCACATAAGACTGAAATAAACACGTAACAAAGGATACTAAGCCAAGGTTTCACCAAACTGATAGAACAATCGCTGCGCAGCTTCAACCGATCAACCAATCAACAATAGCAGTATAACAACTGAAGAGAACCCCGGTCAGAACCGACCAATCAATCAATCAACCCATCAATCCATCTTCATAGTAGCATAAAAGCTGAAGAGAATACCCCCGGTACCGAAACAATAACCATAAGAGTGTCACAAAGGACAAGAGCCATGCCACAAAGTCATGCTCGGTAGCTAGATACATTCACAAAGGAAGCTAACTTATCTCTTCCAAGGCCAATCTAGAAAAGGGGTATAGTAAGGGCAAAACAATGGTCAACATTATAATGGACTTGGCTTTGCCATTATAATCTTTCCCGTCGCCCGATGCAACAAATATGCCAGCTGGGCTTCCAAATAAATGCTAAGTAATAAATACTAGCTTAATTAAACAACTTAGGGTTCCAATGTAGGGAACCACACCAATTAATCACCATAAAGATGCAAATGATTACTCATGAAGAGTTCAACAACAACGAACACAAGAAGTTTCTCATAAAAGCACAACAACGATAAACGGAATTTCTCATAAAGAGCACAACAACATTGATCATTAAAACAAGATGATTCCAAGACAAGGACCCATACCAAACACATACTAAAGATGATACCCACGAGTTATTCATAAAGAGCACAACCCAAACGGTCGCTCACCAATGGCACAATGACTATTACCAAAATGACCCTAAACATTTACTCATAAAGATATACTAGGACTATGAACTCAACCATCTCATCACACCTGGAATTCCAAAGTAGGAAATCAGAATGAATACACCTTAAGGTTAATCAAACCGTAAGTACCCAATCGCCAATTCACGCTTTACCTCCGTCCATAACGAACAAATTCTAAACACCCCAAACGAATCCAAAAGGTTACCCTTATTAGAATATGATCACGACCGGACTAAACCCTACACTTTAGTGTTCCAAAACAACCCTCTAGGTACTAGAGGATATCACCTAAAACCTAGACCAAGTCTTATTCTAAAATCAATCCGATCAGTAAAATAACTTTCAATTAAAGGGTCTCAAAGTATGAAATCCTCACTTATATCACAAAGATGATCATAACAACTCAATAAAGTCACTCAATTGGATTTACAAAACTTGTTCACAATGGATCGATACAACTCCTCTTAACCTCAAACACCCAATAAAATCCCGAAGTATAAAACTTATAAATTAACAGAACAACCTATACCATATTGTATTACTCGAAGAGAGCTTCAAACGATAGTTTATACGCCTAAAACGGAGTCCGGATGAGAAAGTTATGGCCTCTGGAAGATCGAACGAAAAACGGACAAACTGGAAAAAGATGGGTGCTCGCGCCTCCCAAAACATGGTGCGCGCGCCTCCTTGCCCGGAGGGACGAAATCCGGCCAAAATTCTGGGTTTCTTCCAAAAATCAACCCAAACTAAAACCAAACCAAAACCTAACACATCCAACAAGTATAACAAGGTACTAGAACAACTTACAAGTCTAAAATGACTCATATAACATCTATTATACAACCTAAACCAAGAGATGATTCCAACACCCAATTCTCACAAAAATGGGTAAATTACAAATAAATTCTAAATCAACCAAAGAAGCCATATATAACAATCAAAGCATCAATGGAGTTAAAGATGAACATTTTTAGCATAAATGGGGGAAAAGCAACTTACCCGGATTTTATCAAAGTTGCCGGAATTCGAAATTTCTTTGTTTTCTACGATCCTAACGACGATCTAAACATGTTTCAAGTTATGAGAAATGAGAGATAATGAGAGGAAGAGGACTAAAAAGAAGAGAGAAGGAGAGAGTTTCTTACCCTTTTTAACCATGGAGGAGAGAGAGAGAGATTGAGTGTGTGTGTGTGTGTGCTGGAGAGTGAGGGAGAAGGTGAGGGAGAGGGGGAAGTAGGGAGGGAGTAGGAGGATGATTAATTAGAATGTTACACCTAGGGCCCCTCCCCTACTACTTACCATTACAATTAAACTCCCTACTACAATCAAGTCCCAACACTACAACACTAGCACAAATAACTCAAATAAAATGCTAGGCATAAATTATTATGAAACATAAAATGCACACAAAATTTATTTAGTTAAATAAATAATTTAAATAAATAAATAAGAAATAAATATATAATTAAATATTTATTACTACGAAAATAGAGGCGGGTTTTCGGGTCGTTACAACTTCGATGTTCTTTGCAGCCGACATGATGCAGAATTCTAGTCATGAAATAATTAAGCCTCTTAGTTGAATTAAATTAGATTCGTATTTAATGATAAGGCATCGTTATAAAATCATTTTTTGGAAAAGAGTCGGTCTCCACATTTTTTAAATGCATTTTGGTAAAAAATTGAAAGTTTGACCGGGCCGAAGTTGCCTACGTTCCCCTTATCATGAGGGAGAGGTCCCACACAATAAGAGGCTCAGGTCGCCGTAGTTCGAATCAAGTTAGACTTTTAAAAATAGGTGAGAGATGACCATAGGGGTCAAAAGAGGGAGATGACTCGGTCTTTAGTCAAGCATGGGTGAGGAAGACCTATAGGAATCGGTTAAGGTTTGACTTAAGGTTTGACCTAAAATTGACCTAAGGTTTGACCTAAGGTTTGACCTAAGGTTTGAGACAAGAAATGGTTCAAGCTAGGATGTGACGATAATGGTGGGTTGACCTAGATGGGTAAAGGATAGGTCGACCTAAATGAGAAGGGTTGGATTGACCTATATGGTGAATGAATCAAGATAGCGGGTTGTAGCGGTTTGCCTATGGGATGATCTAAGCGGGATAGACATGGTTTGACCTAAGCGGGTCTAAGGTTGACCTATTCGGGGTTGGTGGACTAAGGAAGGTTGGAGATTGACCTAGATGGATCCAAGATAGGTAAGTCGATCTAAGCGGGTCACGGGGTGACCTTGACGGGTCAAAGGTGAAGGGGTAGTTTTAACCTAAGACGGACAAGTTGACCAAAATAGGTCAAGGATGGTGTGTGTACCTAAACGGGTTGACCTAGGTTGGTCTGGACGACGGTGGGTCAAATAATGACCTAGGTGGGTCAAGATGACGGTTTGACCAAAGCGGGTTAGGACCAAAGGTAATTGGGTTCACCTATGGAATCAAAGATTGACCTAAGAGGTCGAAAACGGATAAGGTTGACCTAGGAGTCCAAGTTTGACCTAAGAGGTCGAAGGTGATTGGGTTGACCTAGGAGGTCAAAGGTTGACCTAAGAGGTCAACGGGTGATAATGTTGACCGAAGGGGTCAAAGGTTGACCTAAGAGGACAAAGGTGATAAGGTTGACCTAGGAGGATGAGGTTGACCTAGGGGGTCAAAGGTTGACCTAAGAGGTCAAAGATGATTAAGTTGACCTAGGGGGTCAAAGGTTAACCTAAGAGGTCGAAGACGGATGAGGTTGACCTAAGGGGGTCAAGGGTAGATCTAAGAGGTCAAAGATTATAAAGTTTACCTAGGGGGTTAAATGTGATAAGGTTGTCCTAGGAGGTCAAGGGTTGACCTAAGAGGTCGAAGGTAGATAAGTTTGACCTAGGGGGTCAAAGGTGATAAGGTTGACCTAAGGGGTCGGAGGTGATAAGGTTGACCTAGGTGGTCAAGGGTTGACCTAAGAGGTCGGAGGTGATAAGGTTGACCTAGGAGGTCAAGGGTTGACCTAAGAGGTCGGAGGCGGATAAAGTTTACCTAGGCGGTCAAGGGTTGACCTAAGAGGTCGAGGGGTGACCTAAGAGGTCGAGGGTGATAAGGTTAACCTAGGAGGTCAAGGGTAGACCTAAGAGGTCAAAGGCGGATAAAGTTGACCAAGGCGGTCAAGGGTAGACCTAAGAGGTTAAAGGCGGATGAGGTTGACCTAGGCAGTCAAGGGTTGACCTAAGAGGTCAAAGGTGGATGAGGTTGACCTAGGCGGTCAAGGGTTAACCTAAGAGGTCAAAGGTGGATGAGGTTGACCTATGGGGTCCAAGGTTGACCTAAGAGGTCGAGGGGTGACCTAAGTGGTCGAAGGTGATAGGGTTGACCTAGGAGGTCAAGGGTAGACCTAAGAGGTCAAAGGCGGATAAAGTTGACCTAGGCGGTCAAGGGTAGACCTAAGAGGTCAAAGATGATAAAGTTTACCTAGTGGGTTAAATGTGATAAGGTTGTCCTAGGAGGTCAAGGGTTGACCTAAGAGGTCGAAGGTAGATAAGTTTGACCTAGGGGGTCAAAGGTGATAAGGTTGACCTAAGGGGTCGGAGGTGATAAGGTTGACCTAGGTGGTTAAGGGTTGACCTAAGAGGTCGGAGGTGATAAGGTTGAACTAGGAGGTCAAGGGTTGACCTAAGAGGTCGGAGGCGGATAAAGTTGACCTAGGCGGTCAAGGGTTGACCTAAGAGGTCGAGGGGTGACCTAAGAGGTCGAGGGTGATAAGGTTGACCTAGGAGGTCAAGGGTAGACCTGAGAGGTCAAAGGCGGATAAAGTTGACCTAGGCGGTCAAGGGTAGACCTAAGAGGTCAAAGGCGGATGAGGTTGACCTAGGCAGTCAAGGGTTAACCTAAGAGGTCAAAGGTGGATGAGGTTGACCTATGGGGTCCAAGGTTGACCTAAGAGGTCGAGGGGTGACCTAAAAGGTCGAAGGTGATAGGGTTGACCTAGGAGGTCAAGGGTAGACCTAAGAGGTCAAAGGCGGATAAAGTTGACCTAGGCGGTCAAGGGTAGACCTAAGAGGTCAAAGACGATAAAGTTGACCTAGGGGGGCAAAGGTGGTAAGGTTGACCTAGGAGGTCAAGGGTAGACCTAGGAGGTCAAAGGTAGATAAGGTTGACCTAGGGGGTCAAAGGTTGACCTAGGAGGTCAAAGGCGAATAAGGTTGACCTAGGAGGTCAAAGGTTGACCTAGGGGGTCAAAGTTGGCCTAAGAGGTCAAAGGGTGGTAAGGCTGACCTAAGGGGTCAAAGGTTGACCTAGGAGGTCAAAGGTAGATAAGGTTGACCTAGGAGGTCAAAGGTTGGGAAGGTTGACCTAGGCGGTCAAAGGTTGACCTAGGAGGTCAAAGGTAGATAAAGTTGTCCTAAGAGGCCAAAGGGTAGACCTAAAAAGTCAAAGAAGATAAAGTTTGACCTAGGGGGTCAGAGGTGATAAGTTTGACCTAAGAGGTCGAAGGGTGGTAAGGTTGACCTAGGGGGTCAAAGGTTGACCTAGGAGGTCAAAGGTAGATAAGGTTGACCTAGGAGGTCAAAGGTTGGGAAGGTTGACCTAGGTGGTCAAAGTTTGACCTAGGAGGTCAAAGGTAGATAAGATTGACCTAGGAGGTCAAAGGTTGGGAAGGTTGACCTAGGCGGTCAAAGGTTGACCTAGGAGGTCAAAGGTAGATAAGATTGTCCTAAGAGGCCAAAGGATGGTGGGATTTTGGCCAAAGCGGGTCGAGATGAAGGGTAGACCCAAATGGATTGCAATGATGGGTAGGTAACCTAGATAGGCCAAGATGAGGAATTTTGATAGATATCCGAAGGGGTGAGCGATGGACTTTAGAGGTCGCCCTAAATGGTTGATCCAAGGAGTGTCCTAATCTCTATTTGTGGGTTGGCACGGGTAGGATAAAGGTTCCCACCGCTCGTGGAACGTACAGACGAGTGACTCAAAAAGAGTGCGACAGTAGCGTACAAATTCGTGCACATCGAATACTCCGGGTAATGGGGACCTGTGCAGTGCTGACACGGACTAGTGGTAGTGTGTGGCAAGAAACTAATTCTTTTTAGGGAGAAAAGAGAGGAGTTTTTTTAATGCTTGAATGATGCAATGCAATGCGAGAGAGAGAGAGAAGAGGGAGAGGATAAGAATGTACAAGGGAGCATAGCAAAGTCTCGTTTGACCTTAGTACTATAGGGAAAGTACAAAAAATACATGTATTAAAAAAAATACAAGGTACACATATTAACATGGCAAAAATACAAGGTGCATGTGCAACCATGGCAAAGTGTGAGGTGCATGTGCAAACGCAAAGTGTGAGGTGCATGTGCAATCATGGCAAAGTGTGAGGTGCATGTGCAAACATGGCAAAGTGTGAGGTACATATGCAAACGTAAAGTGTGAGGTGCAAGTGCAAACATGGCTAGGTGTGAGATGCATGTGCAAACATGGCAAAGTGTGAGGTGCATGTGCAAACATGGCAAAGTGCGTGGTGAATATGAGAACATGGCAAAGTGTGTGGTGCATGTGAGAACATGGCGAAGTGTGTGGTGCATGTGAGAACATGGCAAAGTGTGTGGTGCATGTGAGAACATGGCAAAGTGTAAGGTGCATGTGAGAACATGGCAAACATCATGATGTGAACGAAAGTTAGACCCACTAAGTTTGAAAAAGTTTCAAAGCAGTCCCCAGCAGAGTCGCCACTGTGAATACGTGTGTTTGAATTTGGGATATTCATAGCAACATTAAAATTATGAGAGTCGCCACGCCGTTTTAATTTTAGCCAAAACTTTGAGAAAAAGCATGTTTAATGGGTTCGGGGGTCAAATTACAACAAGAGAAGAATATTCACGTTATCACTCCTATTGCCCGAATTGATCGGTCTTTCTATCATGATGCGGTGTATATAGTGTGTTAGTGATTGAGACCGGATCCGAAGATTGCCTACGTTCCTCTCAATGTGAGAAGCTTAGGTCAGCGTAGTTCGAGAAGAATTTAGAATAGGCAGGAGAATCGGGATCATGCATAATGAGGGGGGAATTACCTAAAGATTAGGGTTTAGAAGTAGTTCCTAGATCATCCTTGGGTTGATGAACCCTAGATCATCATTGGCTATGAAATAACATGTTAACATGAAGATCGTAACCCTAAATATAGCATAAATAAGGTTTTAACCTAAGAATATGATGAACATGCGAAGAACATATTATGAACATATGAATGTCATGAAGAAAATATGAATAAAGATGTTAGGAACATGAATATTATGAAGAATACATGAATAAACATATTAAGAATATGAATATTATGGATCTAAATTAATAATATGGAAAGAACATGAAGAAAAAGTTAGAAAACTTACCTTTGTTGACAAGAAATAACCTTGGATCTTCTTGGGATTCTTGAGAGTGTTCTTAGAGGCTTGAATGACTTGATTTGGGAGCAAAAGCGTCACTTGGAAGCTCTAAAATTCGGATCCTAAACCAATAGGCTGAGATTGGTTTATATAGTAAACAAAGGGGGAGATCCATCGGCTGAGATCTGAAGGAGCGAGGTTGGCCGCGTGGCCAAGATGGCTAGGTACGAAAGTGGCCGCGTGGCCATCGTTGCGCGCTGACGTGAAATTCAAACTAGGGTTTTACTGTTCATACAAGGCAACCCTAAATATCCATATTTAATGTTTTCTAGAACATTGAGCTATTTTTGGGAATCCGGGACAAGTCTTTATAAGGTTTTTTAATTACTATAAAGTCCTCGTAATTTGGGAAAACCCTAATAAACTCATTTTCAGGATCGTTACTAACAGACTCCAAGTGGTGGGATCCTGTGTTGTTAACTTACATCTTGACAACAGTCGTGGGATACCCGGTTGTAAATCCTGTGCCATTAGCTTACACCTTGATGACAGTCGTGGGATAACTGATTGCAAATCCTGTGCCATTAGCTTACACCTTGATGACAGTCGTGGGATTCAGAGTTTGCTGATGCAGATTCTTGTTGGTCACCCATGATCTTGGATGCACGGTGAGGATAAATTCGTACTGAGAAACAACTTTGCTTGTTCCAATTCTGAAAAATATCCATTTGTTGACGACTCAATGTTCCATCTTGAACCGGGTTCAGATTCGACCTCTTGGTCAAAAGCAGGGCTTTTTCTGACCTTTCTGTTAAAAGCAGGGATTTTTGGAATTTCTCAAGAAAACATGGTTTTCTAAGACTTTTCTGGAGATCTCTCGTACGAGGGAATGATCTCTCGTACGAGACTTTTCTATTTTTGCGCAGAACAGAGGCATTTCAAGCGCTGGAAGTGATTTTCAAATCACTTTTCCTATTCCCTTTTCGGGAGGTACAATACTCATCTTCTTCTGTATTCCTCCTTTAGTTCAGCCCCAGATTATTTTGATAGCATTCCTCATTTGAGCTATCGTGTATTGACCTCTTTTATGTTTCACCCATTTTGCAGGCTGGGGATACGCCATGTTTGGTCTCTTTACTTTCAATCTTCGAGACAATACTGTTATGTTCCCCGATACTCTGAGGTGGTGCTGGGATAACAGGGATACCCATGATGAGCTGGCCGAGGGGGCTGATATGACGGTGGAGCGCATGAGGCTATATTTTGACAGTGGGAGGCCGTCCCAGAGTCCGCTGTTGCCTTCTTCCCATGGCGGAGCTTGGGCATTAACCATGTTTATGGGTTTGCCTGTATGAGGCTGTTGATGATTGGCCTTGGCGGTGGATGCTTATATTTAGGAGAGAGAGTCTCTCGCCAGCAGGGTGGTGGTAGACTCGATCTCAT
Organism: Campanula takesimana; assembly: GCA_026119855.1. Classification (NCBI taxonomy): domain Eukaryota; kingdom Viridiplantae; phylum Streptophyta; class Magnoliopsida; order Asterales; family Campanulaceae; genus Campanula; species Campanula takesimana. The sequence continues at coordinate 61,961 of JAOWBW010000576.1, forward strand.
CGTCCCTCTGGATCCGCCAGCCCATATGCTTAACTCTTATGCCATTGGGGAGGACGAGAGAGGGGACCTCATTATTGGTCAGGATGCCTTTGACCTTATGTCCTTGGAGGCTGATTACCAGGACTTCCTTGCTCGTCTCATGCACCGACTGATTATAGAGGGTGATCAGGCTCAGGCCCAGGGAGTTGTCCACGTCCCTTTTCGTCTAGAGCTTGGACCAGCTTCTTTTACCTACAGCGTGGCTGAGGGAGTAGAGAGTACCGAGGATCTTCCCACGTAGTATGATATGCCGGAGGAACTTGTACCTCCTGCCGACGCGTACATGGTATGATTTTTATGACCCTCCTTCTATCATTTCCATCATTTTACCAATTCATATCTCTGTTTATCATTTATCTGAGGATTTTGATACCTTCATTTGTTTCTTCTCAACAGGTGTCCATTGCTGAGTATAGAGAGGTCACGGGACGGCTTGCCCAGTTCATGGCCTATGCCAAGAGGATGAAGAGAGAGACAGCAGGGCTGCTCGGACGGTTGGTTCAGCAGACAGTGGAGCTAGCTTCTTGTGGGAAGAGGCCTCGGACTGACGGATGACAGTGCGGCGCTGGCGACACGTCTTAGATAGGATTCCCCCATTCTCCCCCCCACCATTTTTTTGTTGATGATGTACTTATTGCCTTGGCGTAGGCGAAGACAATCTTTTTTTTCTTCGGTTTTGTACCTATGCAACAATTATTTCCTAACTCTAGCACACAATACATTAGTTAATTTTAGTTTTATTTCTTACTGCATAAATGTATTGATTCACATCCGGTTGGTCCAACCGAGGGATAATTTTATGAGGTGATTCGCGTTGGGCCATTTGTATGTGGTGAATGAACTGGTTTGGATGGATTTCAGGGGTGATTGAGACATGTTTTGACTTGTCGAGCAACCTAAAATCTGAGCAGAGACTCTGTTGTTCTGACTTCGGAGATGCCTCGTATGAGACATCGATGTCTCGTACGAGCCATCCTTTCAATCTGCGGCTTGTTTCTCCTTTTCCTCGAGGATTTGTGTCCAAACTTCTATATAAACACCTCTAGTCCATCCTAGAATACCATGCAGCCTTGAATCAGTTCTGGGAACCTTTCTTTTGGAGTAGAATTCTCAACCTTTTACTCTCAATGGCCCCAAGCAAGTCCGTCCATTCATCAATAATCGTTGATGAGTTCTCCTTGGATTTAGAGTTAGTGGAACGCTACAAGAATGATTCAGCAACGTTCTTTCGCTCGTTTAATAAACCTCGCCAAGAGAGATTTGTGGAGATGTTCAGTTACAAGATTCTTTTCACCTTGAAAAACCTAAAGCCGGAATGGGACCTCATAAAGGGAGTTGCACACTTCTGGGATTCATCAACTCACCTCTTTAACTTTTCACTTAATGAGATGGTCCCTACTGTGGAGGAGATGGCGGATATCTTGGATATGCCTTTGACTGGGGTGATTAAGGTACCAGCGGAGTCTCTTAGGGACTTATTGAGCATTGGCCTTCCTGAGGCTCAGAGTTATGTTCATAACCGCTATATTGATCTCCACGCTTTGCCTAGGATATTTAAAGGTCGGGTGACTCGCGTTCACGGTGTGGATTCCCAGTGCTTCCTCTTGGCATTGTGCTTATTTCGGAGCATGATTTTCATGAGCAAGTGTGGCATGGCGAACACGGAGCTCGTGGACATCGTTCTGCAAGCTAGAGGATGGGCCTTCAACATAATCCCTCTTATCTTGGGGGAGACCCTTTATGGTCTTGATGAGTTACACCTAACCGGCTCTATGACTTGGGGAAGTCCATTTTTGTTGACTATTTGGCTCAGAGAACATTTTAAACTGTTGGACTCTCCGTCGAGTATTCTCCTTATACTTCCATAGGCGGAGACTGTTAGTGCATGAGGGTCTCAGCATTGAGGAGTGGGCTCATCTTTTACTAAAGCAGAGACCAATGATATCACTTGGTGCCCATCCTTTTGGAGGGTGAGGAGGTTTGTAGCTAATACCCTCGAGTACGACAGGGTCGTTCTTCTGGGATTGAGGGATTCTTCGATCTACTTTGCTCGGAGGGTAATGCGACAATTCGGTCAACAGCAGGACACTTTCTTGTCAGGGGGATGGCCTCGAGATGTTTCTTTCATGGACTCAGAGTTCTCTACGAGAGCTGGCTCGCGCTTGGGGGTAAGGCACCACTATGGATCGTTGGACCAATCTTCGTCATAATGGAGGAAGTATCTATTTGTCGGACAAATACTTAGATTGGTTTCTCTCGGAACTCCGTCCCAATGTCGAGGGTATTGATGAGATTCGTCGCTTTCTATTGGGGGACCAATTTGAGCCTAGTTTGAATTTGAGGAAGAATGAAGATAAGGAGGATCCTTCTAATGTCAGAGTAGATGACTTCTGGAGAGTGACTTTTACGAGAAGAGAGCAAACGGACTTCCCGTTAAACTCCAAGCTCTAGATAGGCCTCATGTGTTCGCGGGACTGACTCCCTCGGTGTTCAGTCGTCTTGATGTTCCTCCCGATTTAGAGATACCTTGGTTCAAGAGGAAGAGGGATGACAAGGCGGATCGTGGTCAAGCCCCTACTAAGTTAAGGAAGAAATAGATCCTTAGGAGTATCGAGAGATTGCCAATAGATAGTATTTTATTTATTTTCTTTTGCAAGTTGGTATTAATGTTAGAAACCTTCTTATTGTTTTCTTGAAATACATTCAATTAATAAGAAGACAAGACTTTGATTTTATTTATTGAATAGACCGGACCAAAAGGTTTCCTACGTTCTCCTTTTACATCAATTAAATAAGGAGCTCAGGTCATCGTAGTTCTTGTGTAAGGAAGAGAAAAATATATTTGCTGACTGACATGTCTCGCATGAGACATAGGTGTTAGGCACGAGACTTTCCCCTATTATATATATATATATATATATATATATATATATATATATATTTATTTATTATTATTTATTTTTTCAATGCACACACCTGATTTTTGCCTAGACCGCCTTTCAGGTTCTCAATCTAGCGGGCTTCTTTCTAGTGCTTTCTGCTCTAATTTTTGCCTAGGCCGCCCTTGCGGGTTTTCAACCTAGCGAGCTTTCCTCTTTTCTTTGGAATAGGGGACGGACTTATGAGTAGTACTTCTTCAGCTTGTCCATGTTGACGGGCTTCGGCAGTTGATCTCCATCTAGGTCTGCGAGTTGTACCGCTCCTCCAGAGAATATCTTCTTGACTATGTAGGGGCCTATCCATCTTGGTCCCCATTTGCCCATAGGATTGAACGGTCCAGGATGATGTTCACGTAGGACAAGGTCCCCTTCTTTGATGATTCTAGACTTGACTTTCTTATTAAATGCTCGGGCCATTCTCTGTTGATACGCTTGGACTCGGCGGCTCGAAGTCGTCGTTCATCTAGCAGGGTAAGTTGTTCATAACGGCTGTCTAACCATGCGACTTCGCTCACTTGGTTTTCTAGGAGAACCCTTAGTGATGGTACTTCTAATTCAATTGGTAGCACTACTTCTATCCCATAGGCTAGGGCGTATGGAGTTTCACCGGTAGCGGTACGAATTGAAGTTCGGTAGCCCCAGAGTGCAAAATGTAGCTTGTCGGGCCAATCTCTGCCAGTCTTATCCATTTTCCTAATGATGGTCTCAATGGTCTTGTTAGCAGCTTCGACTGCTCCATTGGTCTGTGGTCGGTACGGCGATGACTGATGTCTCTCTATTTTGTACTCTGCAAGTAGTTGGTCACATTCTTTCTTAAAGTGCGTGCCGTTGTCAGATATCATCTCGTGAGGTACCCCATATCGGCATATAATGTTGGTCTTAATGAACTCAGCCACCTTTCTGGCATTCAAGACTTTGTAGGATTGAGCCTCGATCCATTTGGTGAAGTAATCAACGGCGACTAACACGAATGAATGCCCATTATGACCTGACGGCGAAACTTTACCAATGACGTCTATTCCCCATGTAGAAAATGGCTAAGGGGATGTCATGGGGTATAACACAGACGGTGGTGCGTGTTGTTAGTTGGCATGTATCTGGCACTTGTGGCATTTCTTAACCATATTGGTGCAGTCCGCTTCCATTGTAGCCCAATAGTATCCTAGTTGGATGATTTTCTTTGCTAGCATATTGCCAATCATGAGGGTTCCACAGACTCCTTGATGGACTTGGTCCATGATTTCTACGGCTTCGTGCTCATCGGCACAGAGTAGACACTGCTCGTGGTGCTTCTTATAGAGGCAATCACCTATGATAACAAATTGGGCGGCAAGCCGTTTGAGGGCTATCTTCGCTTTAGGTGACGTGTCTGATGGGAATATTCCATCTAGGAGGAAACTCCATACATCATAATACCAAGGTTTGTTGTCCAAGGTATTCACAGAGTTACACTCTTCTTTGCAGTCTATGATTGAGTAATAAGCAGGAGTCGTTCGCCTCGCGACTCTGAAGGTTTTAACCTCAGTCCATTCAGGAATTTCAACAAGCGATGCAAGCATGGCTAGCGAGTCTGCTAAGCGGTTCTTATCTCTAGGAAGATAGTAGAAAGTGACCTCTCTGAACTGTTTGACCAAGTCTTGGAGATGGTCGTTATATTTCTAGAGTGTAGGATCTTGTACCTTCCACATCTTGAGTGACTGATAGATTATAAGTTGTGAATCTCCGTACACCTCTAGTTCGGTCACATTTCTTTCTAAGGCTGCTTCAAGCCCCGCTATGCAAGCTTCGTACTCGGCAATATTGTTAATGGCCTCAAAGTCAAGGTGGATTGCAAGTAGAGTGTAGAAATCTGAGGGATCTACTAGTAACATGCCAATGCCATATCCCCGTTTTATTGGCAGAACCATCGAAAAATAATTGCCACTTATTTTCTGCTATTGACATGATGTCCTCATCAGGGAATCGTGGGTCTTCCTGTAGATACCCCGGGAAATCCCACTACTTGGCTAGAGCGGTGAATTATCCTAGGATGTCTGACTTGTTTTAGATTGTAGAGTCGCCACCCACGTTTTTGAGGAACGTAAGAAAACCTAATGTTTATGAGCCTAAGTTTGATTTACGAAAACAGAGATTCTTTGGGATGAGGGGTTCAGGGGTTATGTTACGAAATGGGAAGTACGTAAACACCCATTTCGCTCGAGCAATGTCGGTCTTGTTTGTTCATAATTCACCTTAAAGATAGATGTGTTCTTCCTATTTGAATGATGATAAAAAGGGGTTTTATAGTTTAGAATGTAGGGAGATAACTCTTAAGCCAATTCAATGTAATGAAAGGGCCATTGGTGTCATGTCCCAAATGGTTTTTGGGGTGATTGCACATTTGATTGAAGAAGAAGAAGAATTAGAAGAAGAAGAAGAAATAAAGAATAAAGTTAAGACATTTTTACCTATAATATCCTTCAAAGAGAACCTCTTGAAAAGTCTTGAAGAAGAGGTTGAATACTTGGAGAGAATATCTTTTGTAAATTGCCTAGATCTTTGTTTAGAGAAAAGTCTAAGGTGGAAAAGTCCTTTGTGCCAAAAGTCCCCCCTCCAATGATGGATTGGGGGGGTTTTATAGTTGAAAATGTGTGTGTTTTGGCGCCAAACGGAGTCTCCAAGAAATCTTTCCCGGGCAAAATCATGTATATGTTGGTAGTGGTGCCCTAGGCACGTTTAATAAACGTTGTAATTGTTATCATTTATTTCATATTAATAAAGAGATGTTTTTGATTATTATTGTTGTTCATGTTTACTTATATCAATCTCCGTCCCTAGTACTTGTTAAGCACTAGTATAAAGGCTAAATGATCATGGGATGATTATGTTATATTTATGGGTACTTGTTTGGAACAAGGTACTGGACATGACCCGCTCTATGAGATTTATGTCATGGTCTATGTCGTACATATATCTCATATTAGTTATGTCATTTGAATCCTTGAACATGAAGTTATTATAGTCTTTCACTTGATGAACATTATGTTTGACATATTCAAACGCTACCTTTAACCGGGTAGTTATAAAGGGTATGATTGGCATAATCGGATTCACGTAGGGAAGAATAATAAGCTAAATGGATTTGTCCCTCTTCGGAGAGATGTCAAGCTTGGGCCTCTCGTAGGAATGATGTTGATGAAATGTTCGGCCGGACTCAAATAAATTGATTGGATCAATGTCATTTGGATTATCAACATATTCGGAATCGAGAAATTATTGAACAAAACAAGTTGACTTGTTGACCATGACTTGTGTTCAATGACATCGTGGACAAAGGGATTGTGACATATTCTAAAGGAATGCGAACTTGTATCTAGTTATACTATTTGGGTAGGTGTGACGGTTTGCTAGAACCTAATCATATCTTATGGTTTCATGTTTGAACCCATTGCCAACTTAGTATAATCCTAGAGGGTCACACACAATAGAACGAATCTTTAAAAAGACAAAATTGGATTTTTGGAAATTCTGGACATTCTGGGAAGTGGGCGACCACACAGTGTGGACTGGGTGGCCGCACACTTAGCTCAGTTTTGTACCAGTTTGTTTCAGATAGTTGTGCGACCGCACAGTGTATTCTGGGCGGCCGCACAGTACTGTCGGCTGGCACTTTCCTAACTCGATTTGGAATGTCTTTTGACACAAGGTTCCTATTTGGAATAGGTCTTGCTTGTGTATAAAAGGATGATTTCGGCCATAACTTCAGTAATAGCCTTTTGTGAGTCTCAAAGAGTTTGAGATAGATTTTATTTTGTTCCAAGGCATCTCTTGATTGAAGAACAAAATAATACACAATTATAATTCGATATAGTCATTATCAATTGTGAAAGTGTGTTTCATAATTGTTGGTCTAGCAACCAAGATCAAGAAGCTCCTTGATATTCGTTCGTGGTGTGGATACCGCTAGAGGGTGAAGCTCATCATCTTCATAGTTCGTATTCTTACTATTCATTGTGATCAAGCATCAAGTTCTCCACCAAGATCAAAGCTCGAATTCAAAGACATCAAGGGTTAGTTTTTCCTCTATTCATATTGTTGTATTTGATTTAATCATATGAACGGATCTATGGGCTTTGGGTTTCATAAATTTTAAATGCTATATTCCGCTGCGCATGTTACATCGAAACCCAACAGTATAATGAGCAAGGGAGAGATTCTTGGGCAGAATCTGTAACTGACACACCCCAGAAGCGCGCGCATCCCACCTAGGCGGCAGAATACGCGCGCGTCTAGCCTCAAGGGGCGGAGGCGCGCGACTCTGAAAGGCAAATTTTGACAGAATGGACTAGAAAGTTAGAACTGTTATTCAGTTTAGTCCCTGGACTTAACGGAGCCCGTCTAGAACTTAATCAAAGTAACAGAAACTAACAGAAAATACTTAAAAGAGGGAGAAACACAAAATCAAGTGTGCAATCGGGGTGAGCGGTCCAAGGCGGGGTTTCTACAGAGCCCCTCGACGGCGTGGATTGCAAGGTAAACGCGCCGACGAAAGACAGACATCTGCCTAGGACATCACCAAGAAAAGGAAAAGACTCGATAAAAGCAGGAATTTGAAATTGTAAGGGATAGAGGTGCGCTTCCTGTGTGAGCGGATTGGTTGATCATAAAAGGTTCGGTGGCATGAAGCAGCCCACCGAGGCCGACAGCGGGACCTAGGGGTCCGTTTGCTGGAATAGCGGGTACCGAGGGACCGTCTGCTGGAATGCGGGATCCGTTTGCTGAAAGCGGGACCTGTTTGCTAGTAGCGAGATCCGTTTGCTGGAAGCGGGAACTGTCTGCTGGAATGCGGGACCCGGAGGACCGTTTGCTTGAGTGCGGGACCCGGAGGACCGTTTGCTTGAATGCGGGACCCAGTGTTGGGTTTCGTAGTAACATGCGCAGCGGAAATTAGCATTTAAAATTTATGAAACCCAAAGCCCATAGATCCATTCAAATGATTGAATCAAATACATGCAATATGAATACTAGAAAAACTAACCCTTGATGACTTTGAATTTGGTCTTTGATCTTGGTGGAGAAATTGAAACTTTAATCACGAACAAGTAATAACACGAACTTGAAGATGATGAGCTTCACCCTCTAGCGGTATCCACACCACGAACGAATATCAAGAACACTTGATCTTGGTTGCTAGACCAGAATTGTGAAACACGTTTTCACAATTGATATGAACTATATGGAATATTGGTTTGTGTATTATTTTGTTCTTCAATCTAAGATGTCTTAGAACAGAATAAACTCTCTCAAACTCTTTGGAGACTTGCTCAAAAGCATTGGTATGATTCTGGCCCGAATTTGGCTGTTTATATACAAGTTAGGAAACTTGTTTCTAAACCCGTCCAAAATTCTTTTCCAAATCAAATTAGGAAACCAGTCCCGACATGGTGTGCGGCTGCCCAAAACCCCTGTGCGGCCGTACATTTATCTGGAAGGTTTCTGGTACTATTTGACCCAATCTGTGCAGCCGCCCAACCCAAATTGTGCGGTCGCACACTTGTCCAGATTCCCATAGTTTCCATAATTCCAATATAATCCTTATTTAAGATTCGTTCTATTGTGTGTGACCCTCTAGGATTATACTAAGTTGGCAATGGGCTCAAACATGAATCCATGAAATATGATTAGGTTCTAGCGAACCGTCATACCTACCCAAATAGTATAACTAGATACAAGTTCGCATTCCTTTAGAATATGTCATAATCCCTTTGTCCACGATTTCATTGAACACAAGTCATGGTCAAACGGTCAACTTGTATTTGTTCAATACTTTCTCGATTCCGAATATGTTGATAATCCAAATGACATTGATCTAATCAATTCATTTGAGTCCGGCCGAACATTTTCATCAACATCAATCCTACGAAAGGCCTAAGCTTGAGATCTCTCCGAAGAGGGACAAATCCATTTAGCTTATTATTCTTCCCTACGTGAATCCGATTATGCCAATCATACACTTTATAACTGCCCAGTTAAAGGTAGCGTTTGAATATGTAAAACATAATGTTCATCAAGTGGAAGACTATAATAACTTCATGTCTAAGGATTCAAATGACATAACTAATATGAGATATATGTACGACATAGACCATGACATAAATCTCATATAGCGGGTCATGTCCAGTACATTGTTCCAAACAAGTACCCATAAATCTAACATGATCATCCCATGATCATTTTGCCTTTATACTAGTGCTTAACAAGTACTAGGGACGGAGATTATTATAAGTAAACATGAACAACAATAATAATCAAAACATTTCTTTATTGATATGAAATAAATGATAACAATTACAACGTTTATTAAACGTGCCTAGGGCACCACTACCAACAATCTCCCACTTGCCCTAGGCCCAATTTCCCATGTATCTAATACCCATGGACCTAACATGACCTTCATGTTTAGCTTGTGGAAGTCCCTTTGTTAGCGGGTCCCCAACATTTTCATCAGTGGGTACTCTGCATATATTTACGTCTCCCTTATCAACGATTTCTCGAATGATATGAAAACGCCTAAGTATGTGTTTGGATTTCTGATGTGCTCTTGGTTCCTTTGCTTGAGCAATAGCACCATTATTATCGCAATAAAGGTCTATTGGATTAGCAATACTGGGAACCACTTCAAGTTCAGTGATGAACTTCTTAATCCAAACAGTTTCCTTTGCAGCATCTGATGCAGCAATATACTCAGCTTCCGTTGTAGAATCAACGGTTGTACTTTGCTTGGAACTCTTCCAGCTTACAGCTCCACCATTTAACAGAGAAACACAAAACCCGATTGCGATCGACTATCATCTTTGTCGGTTTGGAAGCTTGCATCCGTGTAAGCATTTACAACGAGATCATCTTCCATTCCTCCATAGACCAAAAACGAATCTTTAGTTCTTCTCAAGTACTTAAGAATCGCTTTTACAGCTATCCAATGATTTTCACCGGGGTCGGATTGGTATCTACTTGTCATGCTCAAAGCATAAGATACATCCGGCCTAGTACAAATCATGGCATACATGATGGACCCAATTGCCGAAGCATATGGAACATCATTCATTTTCTCACGCTCATCTTTTGTCTTTGGATATTGAGTCTTGCTTAGAGAAACTCCATATAACATTGGTAATGTCGCGACCCCGGACCCCGCGGGCCTGAGACCGCGATCTGGACGTCGACTTAAGACCAAAACTAAGAAATACTGAAGTTAAAAATTCCATTTGATACCAAAAGGTGATGAACCAAAGTTTTACAAATCCAAGTTTGACAAAACCAAATACAACTATCATAAACTTCCACAAGTTTATGCCCAACAAAATACAAATATACAATTCTTAATGACGTCATTGATTGGTACAACTATCCCAAAAAGGTTACACATTTATATAATGTAAACCAACCTATAACAACCTTCCCCAAAAGAATGTATCCACACTCGACGTTTCTTTTCTCGTGATCAGCGAGACTAATCCTTCGCACCTGGGGGGGGGGGGGTTAACGAAAAACAAAGATAAAAGAAAGGGGGTTAGATAAATCTCAATAAGTTACTAATGCAACTACATGACATGCTATGATGCAATATACAAGAATAAATCAGAGATAGCACATAGCAGTTATCACATAACAGATAGCAGCGAAAATAAACACATAACAAAGGATATAGCCAAGGTTTTCCAAACCGGTACATCCAAATAAAGGATCGCTGCGCAGCTTCAATAATCAACAAATCATCATCTTCATAATAGCATGAAAGCCGAAGAGAAACCTCCGGTACCGGAACCAATAACCAATGAAGTGTCACAAGGGACGGGAGACATGCCACAAAGTCATGCTCCAAGTAAAGCTAAAATGCACACAAAGGAGCTAGCTCTTCTCACATCCAAGGCCAATCTGGAGGAGGGTAATAATGGGGCAAAACAATGGTCAACATCACAATGGACTTGGTCGTGCCATCATAATGTTCGCATCGCCCAAAACACACAAAATACCAGCTGGACTTTCAAATAACTGCTAAGTAATAAATACTAGCTTAAATAAACAACTTAAGGTTCCAAAGTAGGGAACCATACCAAGAAGTCACCAAGAAAGTGAAATGAACCAACACACACAATTAAAGTGTTCCAATAATCTCAATTAACACTTAATCAATTTTAAACACAAACTTGATCACAAAGGACCCAATTCTATCACTAGAGTGTACTACAATGTTCACTAAGGTCAACTAGAAGGACACCCAAGATTCGGATCAAAACGCATTCTTCAATCACACAATTTTAACAAATGTAAACTTTCAGAGGACTGTGCGGCCGCCAAAATGGTATGTGCGGTCGCCAAAAAGGCCATCAAACAAGAACAAAAGCTTTCAGATAGTTGTGCGGTCGCCCAGACATTTTTGGCGGTCGCCCAATCTTCTGAAATGCTGGAAATCGGGAAGAACAAATTGGGTTCTTCCATTTTCATACCAAAACACATTTCAACCAAAATCCAACTCTCTAACTAGCATACTAATGTACCAAAACAACTTATAAGTCCAAAAGACTCATACAACAACATTTAACAACCAATATCAAGATTCAAATCCCAACATTCATAAATCACCATTTTTGACCAAAACCCAAATAAATTCCAAATAAATTGCAACCTCATCCAAACTTCAAATATAACAACAAAAGCATTATATGAACATGATATGAACCTTTTAACATCAAAATGGGGGAAAAGTAACTTACTTGAAAATAATGAAAGTTGACGGAATTCAATTCTTTTTGGTTCTACGCGATCCTATCGACGATCTAAACACATTTCACGTTTTAAGAAATGAGAGATTATGAGAGGAAGAGGAAGAAAATGAAGAGAGAAGAGAGAAAGAAAACTTACCTAATCAATGGAGAGAGAGAGAGAGAGAGAGAGAGATTTCTGGGAAATGGGAAGAGTGAGGGACAATGTCGCGACCCCGGATCCCGCGGGCCCGAGACCGCGATCTGGACGTCGACTCTAGAACCAAAACTATGAAATACCAAGGTTAAAAATTCCATTTAATACCAAAAGGTGATAATCCAAAGTTTTACAAAACCATGTTTGATAAAAACCAATTACAACTATCATAAACTTCCACCAGTTTATGCTTAACAAAATACAAATACATAAATCCTAATGACGTCAATGTTTGGTACAAATATCCCAAAAGGTTACACATTTATATAATGTAAACCAACCTATACAACTTTCCCCAAAAGAATGTATCCACACTCGACGTCCTCTTTCTCGTGATCAGCGAGACTATTCCTTAGCACCTGGGGGGGGGGGTAAGGAAAAACAAAGATAAAAGAAAGGGGTGAGATAAATCTCAATAAGTTACTAATGCAACTACATGACATGCTATGATGCAATAAGCAATAAACAATAATTATTATCACATAGCACATAGCAATTATCATATAACAGATAGCAGCGGAAAAAACACATAACAAAGGATATAGCCCAAGGTTTTCCAAACCGGAACATCCAAATAAAGGATCGCTGCGCAGCTTCAATAATCAACCAATCATCATCTTCATAATAGCATAAAAGCCAAAGAGAAAACCCGGTACCGGAACCAATAACATAAAAGTGTCACAAGGGACAGGGACCATGACACAAAGTCATGCCCGCTAGCCAGATACATTCACAAAGGAACGCTGACTATCCTTTCCAAGGCCAATCTGGAGAAGGGGTAAAGAAGGGGGCAAAACAATGGTCAACATTATAATGGACTTGGCTTTGCAATTATAATCTTTCCCATCGCCCAAACACACACAAAATACCAGCGGACTTTCACGTAAATGCTAAGTAATAAAATACTAGCACGATAAACAACAAGGATTCCAAAGTAGGGAATCATGCCAATTAATCACCAAGAAGATGAAATGAACAAACAATGCACAATAAAGGTGCTTCAAAATCCAATTCACCATTAATGAATTTCAAACACAAACTTGATCACAAAGGACCCAATTCTATCACTAAAGTGTACAACAAATTTCACTAGGGTCAACTAGAAGGACACCCAAGACTTAGACCAAAACGCATCCTTCATTCACACAACTTTAACAAATGTAAATTTTCAGGGGTTCTGTGCGGCCGCCCAAAGTGGGATGTGCGGTTGCCCAAAAAGCCTCAAAACAAGAACAAAAGCTTTCAGAAAGATGCGCGGTCGCCCAGGAAATTTTGTGCGGCCGCCCAAGCATCTGAATTTCCAGAAATCGGGAAGGACAACATGGGTTCTTCCATTTTCAAACCCAAACACATTCAACCCAAAATCCAACCTTCCAACTCACATACTAATGTACCAAAACATCCAATAAGTCTAAAAGGACTCCTATAACAACATTTAACAACCAAAATCAAGAATCAAACCCAATATTCAAGATTTCACCCATTTTTTATCAAAAACCCAAATAAATTCCAAACAAATTCAAAACTCATCCAAACTTCAAATGAACACATCAAACAATATCTAAACATGATGTGAACATTTTAGCATTAAAATGGGGGAAAAGCAACTTACTTGCAAATTCTCAAAGTTGATGGATTTCGATTCTTTTTGCTTCCTACGATCCTATCGACGATCTAAACATGGTTCAAGTTTTAAGAATTGAGAGATGATAATGGGAAGATGGAGAAAATGAAGAGAGAAGATAAAGAAGAAAAACTTACCAATACCCAAGAGAGAGAGAGAGAGAGTTTCCAGGGAGATGAGTGAAAGAGTGAGGGAGAAGGTGAGGGAGGTGAGGGGAATAGGGAGGGAGTAGGGAAATTATTTTAAAAACTTACACTTAGGCCCCCTCTCTCACACTACACACACACACTACTCCATACTAACAATTAAGACCCAAATAATATGCTAGGCATAAATTATTATAACACATAAATTGCACACATAATTATTTAAATAAATAATAATTTAAATAAATAAATAAGCAAATAATTATATAAAAAATCATTTAATTACTAATAAAATAGAGCCTAGATTTCGGGTCGTGACATTCACTCCCCCTTAAAGAAAATTCGACCCGAATTTTAACGAGACTCACCTTAAACAAAAAGCCACGGAAATTTCCTCTCAATCTCATCTCGGAGCTCCCAAGTCGACTCCTCGATATTATGACTCCTCCAAACAAACTAACCAACGCAATTTTTTGTCCTCAACTCTTGAACTTTAGAATCTAGGATCTGAACCGGTCGTTCTCATAAGTCATATCGGGCTCAATATCCTCGGTACCTCGGTAACACGTGGACGGATCATAACATACTTCCGAAGCATAGAAACGTGAAAGACGCTGTGCAACCGGTCCAAAGATGACGGTAACGCGAGTCGATACGCAAGAAGTCCAACCTTTCCCAAAACCTCAAACGGACCTACAAACCTCGAGCCAATTTGCCTTTTCTTCCCAAACTACGAATACCCACCTTTGGAGATACTTTCAAGAATACCAAAATCACCAATCTGAAAACTAAGATCTCACCTTCGGTGTCTGCGTAGCTCTTATGACGACTCTGGGCTGTCTTCAATCTATCCGGATAACTCTAACTTTCTCAACTGAATCCCGAAGCAAATCAATACCAAAACTTTCGCTTCACCAACCTCATCCCAACAAATAGGCGATCTACATTTCCTTCCATACAAGGCCTCAAACGGTGCCATCTCGATACTAGCCTGATAACTGTTGTTGTAAGAGAATTCCACTAACGGTAGATGCGAATCCCCAAGAATCGGAAAAGTCTATCGAACAAGCTCGCAACATATCCTCCAAAATCCTGAATAGTCCTCTCGGATTGACCGTCGGTCCGGGGATGAAAAGCTGTACTGAATCGCAAATCTGTACCTAAAGCTTCCTGAAAGCTTCTCCAGAATCTAGAAGTAAACCTCGGGTCTCGATCTGACACAATGCTAACCGGAACTCATGCAATCTCACGATCTCATCAATATAAAGGGTCGCAAGCTTCTCCATCGAATATCTGATGTCAATAGGCAAGAAATGGGCACTCTGGGCAATCTATCCACTATTACCCAAACACTGTCATACTTCCTACGGGTACGAGGCAGTCCGTAACGAAATCCATAGTCACATGCTCCCATTTCCACTCGGGAATCTCTAACGGCTGAAGTAATCCCGCGGGTCTCTGATGCTCGGCTTGACCTGCTGACAAGTTAAACACTCTTTGAAACATACCCGGCTATTTCCCTTTTCATATAATCCACCAAAATTGTTGCTTCAAATCCTGACATCTTCGTACTACCGGAGGAATAGTATATCTTGATTTGTGACCCTCATCAAGAACTCTCTGTTTAATTCCATCAACATCCGAAACACACAAACGACCACGGAAAGTCAACACTCCACTCGAACTCAAAGAAAAATCCTCGAAGTTCTTTTCCTTCAACTTACCCATTATCTTCACCAACTCGGGATCTTCTTTCCTGAGCCTCTTTTATCCTCTGAATTAGGGTCGGAGACACCCTAATATTCGCAAAAATAGCCCCATGTCTCGATTCACGAGGAGACCAATCTCGAACATCCTCAAGCATTTTCCATTCACGGACCATCATCGAAGCCACATAAGACTGTCTACTAATCGCATCGGCTACCACATTCGCCTTCCCGGAGATAAGAAATCGTACAGTCATAATCC
Organism: Campanula takesimana; assembly: GCA_026119855.1. Classification (NCBI taxonomy): domain Eukaryota; kingdom Viridiplantae; phylum Streptophyta; class Magnoliopsida; order Asterales; family Campanulaceae; genus Campanula; species Campanula takesimana. Next base: position 77,635 of record JAOWBW010000576.1, read on the forward strand.
TTCAACAATTCCATCCATCGGCGCTGTCTATTATTCAACTCCTTCTGGGAGAAAAGGTACCTCAAACTCTTGTGATCCGTAAAAATCTCAAACTTCGCTCCATAAAGATAGTGTTTCCACTTGTGCAACGCAAAGACAATAGCCGCTAACTCCATATCATGAGTCGGGTAATTCTGCTCACTAGGGGTCAACTTCCTCGAAGCATAAGCAATTACTTCCCATTCTGCATCAACACACAACAAACCCTCTTTAGAAGCATCACTGTAAATCACTAGGCCATCGCTCCCATTAGGCAAAGTCAAGATCGTGCGGTAGCCAACCTCTTCTTCAATCCTCGAAACTCTTGTCACATTTCTCGGTCCACACAAACGGAACATTCTTCCGGGTCAACTGAGTCATCGGAGTAGCAATCCTCGAAAACCCTCAATAAATCTTCGGTAATACCCGGCTAAACCAAGAAAGCTTCTAATCCTCGTCACCGATTCGGGTCTTTTCCCAACCACTATAGCTTCAATCTTTGACGGAGCCACCGAAAAAATCCCATCTTAGAAATCACATGGCCAGAAATGACACCTTCTCGAGCCAAAATTCGCATTTGCTAAACTTCGCAAATAATTTCTCCCTCGCAAGAACGGATAAAACGTTCCTCAAATGTTGCTCGTGCTCCTCTCGAGATTTCGAATAAACAAGAATGTCGTCGATGAAAACCACCACGAACGAATCAAGATAAGGATGGAAACACTGGGTTCATCAAATCCATAAACACGGCCCGGCGCGTTCGTCAACCAAACGGCATAACCAAGAAATAATAATGGCCATAACGAGTGCGAAAAGCAGTCTTCGGAATATCCTCCGATCGAACCTTCAGCTGATGGTACCCACTCTCAAATCAAGTTTAGAGAAAACCACGGACCCTTGAAGTTGATCAAACAAATCAGCGATATTGCGGTAGAGGATACTTATCTTCACCGTACCTGATTCAACTTTCGGTAATCTATACACAATCTCAAGGAACCGTCCTTCTTCCGCACAAATAAAACCGGTGCTCCCCACGGG